>BQNB010123532.1:2637-20081 GCA_026074375.1 Tanacetum coccineum
GCTAACATGTGAGTATGGTGAGCTATGATAGCTAGAATGCATGGTGGAAACACCTTGTGGTGTCGCGGCTCATATGGTGTAAAAGAGGAAGTGGTGGCAATTTTAAGACCAAGAGATGGAATTGTGGTGCTTATAAGCAGCTTGTGGGTGAAGGAGGTGAGTCATTGTGGTGCTTGTATGCATGGTTAGTGTTTAAAATAGGTCAAATAAAGAAAAAGGTGTACGCTAGTTCAATAGGCACGAGTTAGGGTTTTCTAGCTCATTTTTCGTATACAATGGATTAGTAATGATAGATTAGAGAGTGTAAGACCTGTATTAAGAGTTTATAGCACATTTTAATTAGTGGCTCATGTTTAAAATGGGTGAAATTAGTTAAATGGGTCGCGGGTTAGAGTTAGGGTTCGAACTAGGGTTTTCATGGTTTAATTCTTGTACATTTGTGATATAATGATGGAATATGTTTTGTAAAGTTGTAAATTATGTATCTACAACTTATTTGAGTATTGGTTTAGGTTTAAAACGGATAAAAACCAATAAACGGGTCACGATTTAGAAACTAGCTCGGTTTAGGGTTTTTGACTTTGGTTTCTTGTAATTTCATGAAATGAGAATGAATATGGATTGTAAATGAAGTGCATGACTTGTTTGTAACTTATACTTGATGGATTGTACAAGATTCTTTAGGAAAACGGAGGTAAAATGGATATTTTGAATATCGTGCATTAATGACTTGTACATTATGCTTTCAAAGACTTATACCTTATTTTGGAGGGAATTCATATTCAAATGAGATGTTATATTACTTGTACATTTACTTTGAATGTGTACATTACACAAAATTAGGGTTTAGGCATAAACGTTAACGGTTAAAGTTCATTTGGTATTATCGTCGTAAAAACTTTATTAAATAGATAACGTACATGTTATAGAGAATAATAGATTATTGACTTGACATGTTATGATGTTTACATAATGTGAACATGGATAGAAATAGGCATAGGTTGTTGCGAGAGCTCATCTACTTGCTATGATACATAGTTGGCATGAAATAAAGTAAAAAGTTTCCTATGAAAATGATCCTTATATATATCATAGTGGAAATTACATTGATAAAAATTATAGGTTGTTATATTTTCTTGTATAATCCATGTAACAACGTATGAAGTGAAGTGATTATCGGGTTTCTGACAACCTAGCGGTGGAGGTTTGATCCTTTACCAAGCCTATGGTAATTTATATGCTTTGACAGGTAATGAGTGTTGATTTTTTGTTTCCCCCTTTATGTTTTATCTTATTATACACCCGAGAGAAAGAGAGAATCCTAAACACTTATGTGAGGTGCTAGTGTATACTTTTCGTGGTTTTAATTACGAGGTCTAGAAGGTTGTGTTGTAAAATACTTTTAAAGAGTAGGTAAAATGACCCCTCATATTGTTATTGTCTAGCTAGAAAAGCCCATTTACTTGAGGACAAGCAAATCCCAAGTGTAGGGGTATTTGATGAGGTGTCATTTTATACACTTTTTCAGGGTCGTTTAACCCCCTAAATCACATTTCATACTAGGGTATTAAATCATTTGGAACATTGTATAGATTCTTATGTGATTCCTTGTTATTACGTTGCCAGGATATAATGGAAAAATTTTAGAATAATAGCTCAATTATAGATTGGATATTAATCGCGGGCTTCGTTATACTAGTACAAAGGAAACACAGACACCCTGATCTCCCATACATCTTAATAGTAATCACGGATACTCTCTCGCTTATATGTGTCTATCATATCTACAGGCAACACTGCTCGCCACACCCATACACAATCCTTCCGGTCCCCCCCTACATCGCACCCGTGTTCAGAGAACAAAGGAATCACCACTTTATAAATAACTTGTTTATATAACCTTACTGTATGCAGAATTATTATATTTAAGGTCAGAGTACGCGCATGTTAGCGATTATCATAATTTCATCTTAAGTGTGGTTTGGATATGTTCATTATCTCATTTGGGAGGTCGGTTTGTATCGGTCATAGAGTCTCGTGTCATGTTGTATCTACTACGTGCAGTCTTGAGATCTAGCTGTCTTGAGTGTCTTTTGTGTCGCTAGAAGACTCTGTGAACTTAATCTGTGAAGTGGATTGTGTGATTGTCATAGAGAGATGTATACGATCTTGTACATAGAATGTATATTGATAATAATGCATGTAGTGTGTTGTCACAGTAGAGAGATCGCAGGTTTACTTCTCACTCTACTTAGGGTTGCCTCGTATGATCCTTATAGAAGCGCTACTCTATCTCTGATTGTTGAGTGAATAATGATAACCGATTCTTTGTGTCAAAGCAGTGTGTGGTCTAAGTTATAACAGTACTCACGTGGTAGATGTTGTATCTGTGACCTCTGATCCGGGTGATTGCAGAGACTATACCTGCTATGAAGTGATGCGATAGCACAATCTGCGTGCGTCCTTTGTATAGAAGGCATCTAGCAGGTGCTGTAGCTATACTCCTCTGGTGGATCCTAGGATAACGACATGATCCATAAGAGTCTCTAAAACATAGTGAGCTGAAGATCGTAGATAAAGACTCACTAGAGAGACTCGCGTAAAACCTGAATCGAGCTATCGTTATATATAGACCTCCTATATATAGATAGAGGTGTGGAATAGCATCCTCACCATAGATAAACCTCACTCGGCTTATTAGACAATGAGGCACGTATCCAACATCGTAAGACGATGATCCCCGCGAGCTCTCGATATCCTAGTAACACGCGACCCTCTTAATACTAACACATACGCGCTCGTTATCTCTCTAACAGTTAGCGACTCATCCTTACCCATACTTAGCCTCTATTCTAGTGTTTCGCTACTTCCTCGCTGCTCCTCTACTATTCTCACGAACTCTATGTCTGTCGGTTCTGTTCCACAATTTAGGGCTATCGCGTGGCCCACGCGCGCAGACATCTCTGCATCGGAAAGACTACACGCGTTGGGCCGGTCGCTCATACCGCTTGTAAGGTTTTAACCACTTTGCTTCTCTCATCGCTCACCGTGAGCTCTGCGATACTATCTTGTCTAACAACCCTGCTTCGTTTACTAACGCATAGCCAGGCGGAAGCACTCAATATGGGGCTTTTACTTCATAGTACAACTGTACATAATCCTCTAGTTAATACGACTCAAAAGAGACGTTTTTAAAGTACGTTATATTCATTTTATATAAACACAAGTTTTACAAAGGCAGTCACAAAATCTAGAAACAATAAAATGTGAGATGATAACAAGTCTTTAGACAATCTTCAAGTCCATGCCACTCATGCCATAAATTGACTCAATTACTGGATAAACATGCATAAAAAGGGTAACACAAAGGTTGAGTGAATTCATAGGTTTGAAAATGTAATATTGAATACAAGTATCATTAATGGAAAGTATTCCGCATTGCATGGATATATTATCATGGAGAACATTTTTTCATGGAGAACATTTTATCATGGACAAACATTATTATTTGATCTAAACTCATCGAATCACTTATTTAAAATCAATAGTATCGGAGCTTCTACCTGAGTCATATAGGGTCAATATTCAATAGAGATAACTAGGAGTAATATCCAAGAGATATTAGGTGATATTACCCAAGAGATATTGGAAGATTCTACCCAAGAGATATTTTATGTGATAGTACCCAAAGAGATATTGGGAGATATACTCTAGAGATACTTCCATTTATTTAGGCAATAATTATATTAAGATATATATAGTTTAGAAAAACACTTGTATTCTTGGGCTTATTGCCAAGTATGTGCTGGTTTATAAGTATTTAATAGATTGAAATGTGTGGCTCTATGAAACTCATTAAGTCTTTGAATAGTAATAAACATTGTTATAAGATATAAAGAGTATGTAAGAGTTTTTAACAAGCATGTATCCCCCTCGCGGGTTTATAAAACATGTAAATAAGTAAAGGCGAGGTTATGAACTTCACCTGATAGGTGGTTGTAATAAATATTCCAAAATGAAAGCTGATGACCTTATCACAATCTTAACAGGGAAGATTGATATAGCAAAATGATAGTATAACTGCAACAATACGTAACCTAAGTAAAATATGTCAGTCTTAGGAAGATTGTACTCTAGAACATTGGTTCTAGAGTTTAATTTGTTATGAGTTTGATTGGTGATTTTTGGAATTATTGTATCACGTGCGAGCCACAGATTTCATGAAGCATACAATGAACGTTTGAGGATAGCTAGGGCACTTTAAATTGTAAACCAACAAACTCAGTATGAACATATTCATGAGGAAAACCCTTAATATGAAGCTCCATAGTATTGTGATACGATTATAGGTTCGGGACAGATTTTTTAAAAGTATATCGTGATCATTTATATAATAGTTATAAACATAATCGGTTTTAATCATTTTATTCAATAAATGAAATGTATAAACCACCCACCACGTCAGCGTTAATTAAAGTTATGTATTATTAAGGTTATTGATCACATTTCTTACTTATTCAAATGTTACCCTTTGACGTTTTCACTTTTACAAGTTTGGTCATTCTAGCTTAAAATATGTACAAAAGTAAACCTTGTTACTTTGGAAAGTGACATAATAGACCTATAGTTATAAACTTTAGAAATATGGCAAAAATAGTCTTGTGCTTATAAATTTTCAAATTACAGTATATTACCACTTGCATGAAAATGATTTACAATATCAAAGTCCAAATCCTAATTATGATATTTTTTCAATATGAAAAGTTTTTAAATTTTACAGGTTATAGATTATTAACTATAAGCTAAAAATATGGAAGGTTTAAACAGAACAAAAGTCAAATAACGATGAGTTTAAGCTTAGAAATCAAAACGGGTCGAATAGTGTTTGTAACGAAATTGCGGAGGTTTTTAATTCAAATTTTATCAAGACTTTATAAAGCGATTATAATATCTTTAGTTAAGCTTATTAGAATATCTTATAACTTCAGTTTACCATTTTAGCTTATAGATTTAATGAAAACATAAAATTAGGGTTTATAAGGTACGGTTTGGATCAAAACTCAAGAACGAGTGATTTTTAAGTTAAAATCTGGTAACAAGAGTATATTTATAATCATATGAACTTTATATGAGTTATAGAACAGTAGGAGAGTTTATGGAACCTGGTTTCGAGCTAAGTGATTGAAAATGGTCTGAAATGGGGAACTTTTTTCTTGTAGCTAGGATCCAGAACTCGGGGGCTTCAAGACTTGAATTTTGGCCTTCTATTTGGATCTTGGGATCTATAGACTCTTCTTCATATGAACTTTGCTTCATTGATGGATTAGAAAGAAGATGTGAAGGTGTGAGTTGAGAATGTGTGTATGTATGGCTATTTATAGGGCGAAACCACCTTAGAGGCCAAGAAACTTTGTGACCAAGTTAAGGACAGGTGGGAGGGTGATTAGGATCATCTAGGAGACTTGGATGAGCTAACATGTGAGTATGGTGAGCTATGATAGCTAATTACTCGTGGAACTCCTGGTGGTGCCGAGGCTCATATGCTGCAAAGGGATGAAGGTGGTAATTTAAGGAACCCAAGAGATGAAATTGTGGTGCTTGTAAGCAGCTTGTGGGTGAAGGAGGTGAGTCATTGTGGTGCTTGCATGCATGCTTAGTGTTTAAAATGGGTCAAATAAAGAAAAAGGTGTACGCTGGTTCAATAGGCACGAGTTAGGGTTTTCTAGCTCATTTTTCGTATACAATGGATTAGTAATGATAGATTAGGGAGTGTAAGACCTGTATTAAGAGTTTATCGCACATTTCAATTAGTGGCTCGTGTTTAAAATGGGTGAAATTGGTTAAATGGGTCGCGGGTTAGAGTTAGGGTTCGAACTAGGGTTTTCATGGTTTAATTCTTGTACATTTGTGATATAATGATGGAATATGTTTTGTAAAGTTGTAAATTATGTATCTACAACTTATTTGAGTATTGGTTTAGGTTTAAAACGGATAAAAACCAATAAACGGGTCACGATTTAGAAACTAGCTCGGTTTAGGGTTTCCGACTTTGGTTTCTTGTAATTTCATGAAATGAGAATGAATATGGATTGTAAATGAAGTGCATGACTTGTTTGTAACTTGTACTTGATATATTGTACAAGATTTCTTAGGAAAAACGAAGGTAAAATGGCTATTTTGAATATCATGCATTAATGACTTATACATTATGCTTTAAAAGACTTGTACCTTATTTTTTTAGAGGGAATCTATATCAAATGAGCATGTTATATTACTTGTAATTTCTTGATTGTGTATTATAAAAAATTAGGGTTTAGGCATAAACGTTAACGGTTAAAGTTCATTTGGTATTATCATCGTAAAAACTTTATTAAATAGATAACGTACATGTTATAGAGGGATAATAGATTATTGACTTGGTCATGTTTGATGTTTACATAATGTCAAACATTGGATAGAATTAGGCATAGTTGTTGCAAGACTCATCTACTTGCTATGATACATAGTTGGCATGAAATTAAGTAAAAAATTTCCTATGAAAAGGATCCTTATATATATCATAGTGGAAATTACATTGATGAAAATTACAAGTTGTTATATTTTCTTGTATAATCCAATTAACAACATATGAAGTGAAGTGATTATCGGGTTTCTGACAACCTAGCGGTGGAGGTTTTGATCCTTTACCAAGCCTATGGTAATTTATATGCTATGACAGGTAATGAGTGTTATTTTTTGTTTCCCCCTTTATGTTTTAATTTATTATACACCCGAGAGAAAGAGGAGGGATACCAAACACTTCTGTGAGGTGCTAGTGTATACTTTTAGTGCTTTTAATTATGAAAGGTCTGAAGGTTTGGTTGTAACAATACTTTTAAAGAGTATGTAAAATGACCCCTTCATATTGTTATTGGTCTGCTAGAAAAGCCCATCTTATTGAGAACAAGCAAATCCCAAGTGTAGGGGTATTTGATGAGGTGTCATTTTTTACACTTTTTCGGGGAAGTTTAACCTTCAAAATCATGTGTTTATGCCCAAAATAGTTACTTAATCGTTCCTTTTCAGGTATTTTGCATTTGGAAGACATTTGGAAGAAATCAACATGACTTGGGCTCTTTGGTGAAGAACAGGGACAAGATACGGACCTACACCAACATGGCTCAAGAATTTCTCTACAGTGGCTGGAGACGGGTCAAAAAAAATACAATGTGACGCGTAATCAATGATGATCAAGCGGTGTCATAAGATTCCAGATGGCGTCAAGAAGCACACAGAACCAGCCCATTATTAGGTATATTTCTCTTTCATGACGGCGTCCGACTAAAACGGGTAATCACCTCCAAATGGGCAGCAGTGGAATATGATTGTTTTGGGGGTATTACTTCATAGTCAATAGCACAAAGATATGAGAACAACCTCTATAGAGTCGTTTAATATGGATCATGGTTTTCTTAAATAGTTCGTTACAAAAACCTATAGGCTTAACTTGTTTATCTTAAAAAAAGTAAAGATTTCATAAACATAACAGTAATCCAAAGGTAATGGATGTAAATCTTTATAGTGATATGACTTCAAAAGACGACCATCCAATGTACCCATGACTTGACACCTTATTGACAGAAGAAAACATGTTTAAACTGTCAACAATAATGTTGGTGAATTTATAGGTTTATAAATTTAATGAAGCGGATAGCAAGATTTCCCTGTAATAAAGCAACAAATACAATATCACAAATATATTACGATATGCACTAAGTTCATAAATGAAGTAAAACAATGTATGTATATCAAAATTCATATATATTGATGGTGCCCTATGTATAGATGTTACCCATTAACTTCTATTGAGTCCAAATGGTATACAATTCTTCATGGCCAACCGGTAAACTAGCAAGTGCTACTTGCCTGATCGGGGATGTTAATCCCAAATAGATTTGTTCATAACATTCGCGCTTACAATCCAGTAATTAACAGTTCATGATGATGGGCATAGTGGGTTATAGCTACTTGGGCAAACTCGTAATATTTGAATTAAAATGTACTTGCATCCATTTTGTAAAACAAACATGATCTCATCCCCGAGATTTGATAAATGATTTAAAAAGAGTAAGATGGGGACTATAAACTCACCTTAATGATATAATGAGGTAGCAACGAATATGAAGGGAGCAAGGTAAATGGTGCACGCGAAAAATAAGACAACCCTATCCGCTATCTAAATAATAATACGCATATTATTAACCATGTAATATACTACAATGCATGTAATCTTGTCCTTAGTATTGTGCTTAAATTTGAGAAATATTACTTGTTTAAAATATGACAATTCATGAAAATTGGCCAAATGTATCGGGTACCATTAGACATGTAGATTACGATATCAGACATTTTAGAATCTAGGTCTACTATACTTTAGAAAGTTAGCTTAAGTCGACTCTTGGTTGGGTTTCTAAACGTGACAAATAATTAGGCGAAGTTGTGAAAAAACTAATTAAAAGTGTTAGAAAATATACAAGTTTTTATTTCTAAAATGAGTGTGACAATCGTAGAGTTTTAGAACTTAATATTTGACTCGTTACTTGACGACTTTACAAACTATAAATAGTTTTGAAAACTTGGTCAGGTTGTTTATAACTTCCGTCATTTAAGTTTGGTCCAACGAGGTCATTTAAAGGGTTAAAAACGTGACCAAACATGTGTGTGTCACGACTGGGTTTTAAGCAAAAAACAATAAATTTGGCTAAGTGTTTTACACATGGTACACGGCTGACTTTGTTCACAGTTTGCGACTTCGATATTCAGTATTAGGACGAGATAAAAACACTTTTGTAAACTAGGCCAGGTCGACTATAATTCATCCTTTATAAGTCTGGAGTTTCAGGATCGTTATTGGGGTCAAAACTGAGGCCAAAGGTAAGGGACGGGTCATGACTCATAATACACTACAACAGTTTCAGCTGCACACAAGGTGCTCGCTGAAATGCTGAGGCACAGGACTACACGACCAACTTTGGGTTCAGTTTGTGGGTCCTGTTCTAGGCTAAAGTCCATGACACTTTATCCCTAATAAACTTTATACATCAGGCTTTAGCTAACAACTTTTAGATTCGACTTAGCCCTAATCATACGCGTACAATAGCTTGCCAAATAGTGGCGGACTTCGACTTTTTCAAAGAAAATGTATAAAGTGCAGATTATTCATAGGATTTGAACACGCCGTAACTTCTTTGTTTCTTAACCAAATTCGATGATTCAAGTTGTAAAATAAACCTCACCAGGCCAACTACAACTAGCAACTAAGTTTTGGATCTATGAAGCATGTTTACATGTCAGATTATATCCTCAAAGTCACCCATTTGTAGCGAGTTATAAAAAGTGGGATGTGAACAATTTATTTCCCATTCGACTAGCTATACTCATGACACCACATTCTGCATTGAGAGGGCCTATTCTATGATCGATTAACAGCATGTTTCAAGCATTTAACCTAGTTGAAACTATCAACCCAAATTGTTACTCACGTTTTATCCGATAAGCAAAAAAACATAATTTGATAAGTGGCGATTACATATCAAATTTTCTACACAAATTTTCCTCAAGCACAACTAAAGAACATGAATGCACAAAGTAGAAGATTGAAAAGAAGTATGATAACTCACATAAAATCCTTAAAGAAAACGTGGATATGTACTTGTACCAAACGAAAACCCTAATTGCCTAAACCCTACTGATGCGACCCAATATCAAAACCAATCGTTCCACAACAATTTGTACCCCACTGACGCACTTGCAACACCACGTAAACACTACCTGCTTGCTTGTACTTCGACTAAAGGAGAGAACCAAAAGGGACGAATTTAGGGTTAGGGTTTTTAGGGTATTACTATTTTATGTATGATGAAGATAAATGGGGAGAAGTGAGTTTTCCAAAAGTGTGGCTTATGATTTCTGTGAACACAAGAGAAGGGGTGCTATCCTATTTATACACGCAGGTAAGGAAGGTTTAATGGTTAAATATGCTAGTCACATTCATGTGTTGATGCAATTGTGGAAAGTATCTTGCACAATGATGAAAAGCCGAATACTGTTTGTAGAAGTAAGGGTTTTGGAGACGTTGGGAAGTGTTTTAATCGTTAGAGTGTGGAATAGTGGGGAGGGAGGTTTTATCCGGTGTGTTAAGGAGGAAAAAGAGGATTTTGAAATCTTTGTGTATATCTTCTAAGTTTAATCGTGTATACATGTGATAAGTAGGATATCAGTCGATTGTAGGGAGTAGGAGTCTTATTTTTTGGGAGTGTACCATGTTTCCTAGTTTATGGTACTTAAAATTTTGATATATCTTTCTTTTGAAGTATTTTCTTTTGCTAGGAATTAAATGAATGAGGATGTGAAGTTCCCTATTGACGTGTGAATAATCAGGTAATGTATATAGAAGAATCTTGGTCCAAACAAGAGTCATGTGAGGCCTTAATGAGTTTAGATGACGTTTTAAGCTAAACTTTAAATTTTTAGTCTACGTGATTTAATCTACGCAGTTTAAATGAAAAGC
The DNA here is from genome assembly GCA_026074375.1 of Tanacetum coccineum. NCBI lineage: Eukaryota > Viridiplantae > Streptophyta > Magnoliopsida > Asterales > Asteraceae > Tanacetum > Tanacetum coccineum. The sequence continues at coordinate 13,187 of BQNB010123532.1, forward strand.
TACGCGAAATAAGCTTAAAAAATGAATTATGATAGTAATTGAAGTAGAGGAAATATAAAAGGATTTCCTGAAAAGTAGAAATGTTACAGTCTTCCCCCGTTAAATAGGCTTTGTCCTCAAAGCTTTAAGACTAGTTGCTTGACGAAGATACGGTGTTGGTGAAGAGGTGTGGGTACGTCTTCTTGAATTGGTCTTCTCGCTCCCATGTGAATTCAGGACCTCATTTAGAGTTTCATCTAATCTTAATGATGTGAATGCGACTTCTCTTCAATTGCTTGATTTCATGATCCATAACCTCTATTGGTTCTTCCACAAAGTGGAGCTTGTCATTAACACGTAGTTCTTCCAACGGAATCACAAGTGATTCATCGGACAAACACTTCTTCAGATTTGACATGTGAAACATGTTATGAACTCGGCTTAATTGTTGTGGTAGCTCAAGTTTATAGGCAACGGTTCCAACTCTCTCGATCACCTTGAAAGGACCGACATACCTAGGGTTTAACTTCCGCCGTTTGCCAAAACGCACAACCCCTTTCCAAGGTGAAACTTTTTACATGACCCTGTCACCAACTTGAAATACCATTGGTTTACGTTTAATGTTTGCATAGCTCTTCTGTCGGTCACGAACGGCCTGGATTCTGTTTTTGATTTGGACGATCTTCTCGGTGGTTTCATGAATTATTGCAGGACTAGTAAGCCAAGCATCTCTAATTTCTGCTCAACACATGGGTGATCGACACTTTTGCCCATATAGTGCCTCGAATGGTGCAGCCTTTATGCTGGTATGGTAACTGTTGTAAGAGAATTTCACTAACGGTAAACGTCTATCCTAATTCTTTCCATTGTCTAACACGCAAGCGCGTAACATGTCTTCCAAAGTTTGGATAGTCCTTTTACTTTGACCGTCAGTTTCGGGATGATAGGCCGTACTCATGTCTAATCGAGTTCCCAATGCCTTATTAAGTGCTTTCCAGAATAGTGATGTGAATCTACCATCACGATCGGAGATAATGGAAACAGGCACACCATGTCAGGTGACTACTTCCTTCATATAAAGCTTCATTAATTTCTTCATGGGACCAGTTTCCCTTATTGGTAGGAAGTGAGCAGATTTGGTAAGACGATCAACGATTTCCCAAATGGTATCATAACCGTTTGTCGTCTTGGGGAGTTTAGTGACGAAATCCATGGTGATTTTCTTCCACTTCCATTCTGGAATCTCTGGTTGGACTAGCAAACTAGAAGGTTTTTGATGTTCTGCCTTAACTTTTGAACAAGTCAGACACTTGCTAACATAAGTGGTAATATTTGCCTTCATGTTAGGCCACCAATACAACTGCTTCAAGTCTTGGTACATTTTGTCTAAACTCGGATGAATAGAATACTTTGACTTATGGGACTCGTGCATGACTAGAGTCCTTAAGTCGCCATAACATGGTAACCAACTCCTGTTGTTTAAACATAGAGTTCCGTCTGCACGGGGTTTCAATCTTTCCTTTGTAAGGTCTTGTCGGAGCATACCTCCTACATCTTCAGCAGTGAGGTTGTCAGGTTTTAATGCTTCAGTTTGAGCTTCTAGGATTTGTTTAGGAAGGTTCAAGCCAATAGTCATGACTAAGGCTCGGACTCTTAAAGGTTTAATCATTTCTTTTCTACATAATGCATCAGCAACCACGTTCTCCTTCCCTGGATGGTAGCGAATTTCACAATCGTAGTCACTAAGAAGCTCCAACCAACGTCGTTGTCTTATGTTCAACTCTTTTTGATCCAGGATGTGTTGTAAGCTCTTATGGTCAGTGAACACGGTACACTTTGTCCCGTATAAGTAGTGTCTCCACATTTTAAGAGCAAACACTACAACTCCAAGTTCTAGGTCATGAGTAGTGTAGTTTTTCTCATGAATATTCAGTTGTCGAGAAGCATAGGCTATGACCTTCTCATTTTGCATAAGCACAACACCCAATCCTTTATGCGAAGCGTCACAATAAACAATAAAGTTTTCTGACCCTTTAGGCAAGGCCAGAATAGGTGCGCTACATAGCTTCTGCTTGATCAACTGAAATGTAGTTTCCTCCTTTTCTCCCCAGTCGAACTTCACATTCTTCTGAGTCAGTTTAGTCATGGACTTTGCGATCTTGGAAAAGCCTTTAATGAATCTTTTGTAATAACCGGCGAGTCCTAAAAATTGGCGAATCTCTGTTGGATTCTTAGGAGATGCCCAATCTTTAATTGACTCGATCTTTACAGGATCTACATGGATGCCATTGCTATCTATCACATGTCCGAGAAACTGTACCTTTGGAATCCAGAATTCACACGTAGAGAATTTTGCGTACAACTCCTCTTTCTTAAGTAATTCCAAGATTAGTTTGAGATTCCCTTCGTGCTCTTCCTTGTTCTTTGAATAAATTAGTACATCGTTGATAAAGACAATCACAAATTTATCCAGGTACGGCTTGCACACCCGATTCATGAGGTCCATAAATACAGCGGGCGCGTTTGTCAAACCAAAAGGCATCACTTGAAATTCATAATGACCATAGAGGGTCCTAAACGCGGTCTTCAAAATATCTTCCTCGCGAACCCTCAACTGGTGGTAGCCGGATCGTAGGTCAATCTTCGAGTAGACACTTGACCCTTGAAGTTGGTCGAACAAGTCATCAATTCTAGGAAGTGGATAACGGTTCTTCACCATTAACTTGTTCAGTTCATGATAATCGATGCACATGCGAAACGATCCGTCTTTCTTCTTGACGAACAAAACCGGGGACTGGGTTTTATAAAGCCTTTGTCGGATAGTTATTAGAGTTGTTCTGCCAGTTCTTTCATTTCGGATGGTGCCAACCGATAAGGCGCCCATGCTACAGGTGCAACACGTGGTACCAGATCAATTTGGAACTCTACTTGTCGAGCCGGTGAAATACCGGCAAGTCTTTAGGAAAGACTTCAGGAAAGTCTCTAACAATCGACACGTCCTTAAGTTGCTTCCCTTCCGACTTATCTTTGGCTTCCTTCGTGGTAATGTGTGCCAAAAAGACATCACATCCCTTTGACAAATACTCTTGTGCTTTAGTGCACGAAATGATATTCAGTCGGGATTCTTCCCTTTGGTTGTTTCCATTGCCTTGAAAAATTAACATCTCTCTTCCGAAAGGAACACGTACAATCTTCTCGTCATAGATGATCACTCCATGATACTTTGTTAACCAATCCATTCCAATAATGACGTCAAAACTACCGAGTGGGACATGCATCAAGTCGATGTTGAAAGGATGATTCATGAAGTTTAGAGTGCAACCTCGAATTATGGTGTTAACTCCTATGATTTTCCCATCGGCTAATTCTACGTCATAATGATTTTCTAATGTAGTGGGGGTAATGTTAATCAAGGCACTAAAGGTGGTAGATACAAAGCTCCTATCCGCACCAGTATCAAACAAAATTGTAGCATAACGGTTGTTGAGGAGAAACATACACGTGATGACGTTAGAGTCCGGGCTAGCATCTCATCCTCCCAAAGCATAAGCTCTTCCTTGAGCTGTGCCATTCCCGTTGCTATTCCCATGGTTCTTCAGTTTTGGGCAATTCTTCTTGATGTGTCTGGTGTTACCACATTCATAGCATGCTCTTGCCTTTTGATTCTTCTTCTTGTTATTGTTAGTGTTGACCCGACAATCATTAGTAGTATGACCATACCTCTTGCAGTTTCCACACTTGGGTACACATTGTCCGGTGTGGTGGTAGTTGCACTTGGTGCAAAGAGGTAGATTTCCAGTGTAAGCCTTCTTTTCACCAGGGCCAGCAGTGTATGCCCTAACTACATTTTGCTTCTTATGGGGTTGTTGATTGTTTCCTGATGAATTATCAGCCTTCCTCTTATTGTCATTCTGCCTTTCTGTATAAGTTTGTAGTTTTTGATCCATCAAGTCGTTAGCCAACTCGATAGCATCATCAAGAGTTTTGAGTCTTGCAGACATGACATTCCCATGAATGTTATCAGGAAGTCCACTAATGTACTTGTCAACCTTTTCAGTCTCATCAGCAAGAAATTTGGTGCACATCAAGGCTAGTTCTTGGAAACGCTGAGTATAGGCTGCAACATCGTTTCCCCTGACCCTAAGATTTCACAGTTTAATTTCAAGTTTCTTAATTTTACCTTTTGGACAATATTTGTCCGTCAACTTCTTCTTGAGAGTTCCCCAAGTCATGGCATATGCAGCATCATGACCTAAGGTTCTCACATGACCATTCCACCAGGTTAGTGCAGCACCTAGCAGAGTGTAGGTAGTGAACTTCACTTGATAGTCAACGGTACAACCGCTAATGTGGAATACTGATTCCATCTTTTTGAGCCATTGAGACAAGCCAACAACGCCTTCAGTTCCTTTGAAGTTCAAAGGTTGACATTTCATGAAATTGGTGTAGGAACAGACGCGTGTAGGTTGCACAGGCCTTCTGAGTCCTCCACCCAAACTTTGGATTTCATCATCCTGAGTATGGGTAGAGTTTCTTTGGATTGCCCGATCGATCATAGCTTGAATGGATTCTGGAGTCATGGCGTCGTTTGTTCCTTGTCTTGTTACGACATGATTCTACTAAATCACAAGAATACAATATACGTGAGATATAATCACTATGTCGATACAAATAAATATAATGATAATAACCAAACCACAACACAATGGAGAATGAATAAAATGAGACCAATCATAACATAATACATCATCATCTCATAACATAATGTCGAATCATACATGATTTATTTTGATATAAAATGACCACTGATGATCTAGTACCGAGAATGAAAATACGATCCTAGAGTCTATTAGCTAGGAGTTACCCATACAACTTAATAGTCTATACAAGATAGCTAGAAATGAAAAATACAACTAACAACTACTACCGGTGTCCTCCACCATATCAATCTGAGCTCTAACCTCTAGTACACGGGTACGCATCCTGTGCTCAACCGCACGATCATCCACAGTTTGACGCTGCCACTCCATATGACTCACATGAGTCTCCAGTGTCTCAAGGCGTGCCAATAAATCTCTATTTCAAGCCTCAGAACTAAGGTAAGCATGGTGTACCTCATGCAACTCTGTCTCGTAAGTAGTCCTCTGGCCTCTCACCACATCAATCTTGAGTCTAATGTCTCTGCAGTCAGTCTGAGCATCATGAAGCTATATGTAGAAATCCTCACTCTCTTTCCTGCGAACCTGTGCCTGGTAGCTAACCCTTAAGTTGACTTCCTCTATGGAGGTCATCATCCGACGCTCAGAAGCCTATAAAGCTCTAACATAACCAACATCCTCTGCTATGTCAGCAGATCTAGCAATAGTCTGGGCATCATGACCGGGACTACGACTCAAACCTTGTCCTGCTTCAACAGTATCAACAAAGTCATATCGACCTCTAGGTGGTCTAACAACAACAACAACATAACTCTCTGCTACATCGCACCCATGTGGGGGAGCAGTAAAAACGAATCTCCTCCGAGGTGCCATGTCCTCCTCGGGGATGTCATCTCTTATACGGATCATAGCTGCCCTATGACCTAGTGGCGCCTGATCATAGGCAGGGCTGGTGGGTGGTAGTGGAAATGGAGGTGATCCATCAGCAAATGCATCAATAAGTGTTTGGGTAGAAGCGGCCATAATTGTCTGAGGTCCGACAGATATCCTCGCTCCACGGCGTCCAGGTGGTGGTGGTGTAGCAGCAGTCTCGTTCTCCTCGAACGACTCAGTCTCATCAGAACCCTTAGAGGGCTCATCCTTATTTGTATCCTCATCCTTAGGTTCATGCTCCTCAATGGGATCCTTCTCGGGATCCTTATCGTCATCCTCGGGATCATGCTCCTCCCTAGGATCCTCCTCGAGATCCTTATCATCGTCCTTCTTGGGATCCTCATTGCCATCCTTTGGTTCATCTGGATAGTCAATAGAATCTGCATCAGCATCCTCCTCTATCGAATCCGAGTCAGCAATGTATCCGGGTGACTCAGCAGTCAGTGAAGCATCCTCAGCATAAGGCTGATCCTCGACCTGCATGTCATCATCTGATGGTACATGGTACTCCGGGTGCTCTGGCTCCGGAACATCTACTGGTACATGCTCATCCAACTCCAGGGGATCAGGTACATAGGCAGGTGTTAGCCTCAAAATATTGAGTCGAACATGAAGTTCGTTCATTATGTATTTAAGTCACGGTCAATTAATTAGTTAATGTTGTAATAGAATATTATCAGGAATCGGGCTCGATAGTCAAACTAATATTGTATATGTTTCGGGTTTAATCCCAAGCAAAACCCGATCCCGAGTCCTAGTTAAATATCCCGCGCATCACATTAAATGCGTAGGGATATATATATAGATATTTTCCTTTTGAAAATATCTATTCTTATAAATCTCATTTTCTAATATAAATCTTTTCTCTTTTCTCTCTCATTTCTCTCTCTTCTTTCTCTCTCTAAACAATCTTCTCTTTTCTAGTTTCTTGATTGAATCGTGTTATGAAGTGTTAATCGGATCCTACAGTATAGCACTAAGTTTAGGGTCGACATTGTTGACCCTAATATTGAGATTAGGGTCGACAATGTCGACCCTAAAGTGTGCCTGGGAAAAAAAAAACTGGACGCATGTCCAGTTTTCCAGATTTTTTCCGGAATTTTTTTTGGAAAAAATCTACATTTCAACAAATCCAGAATTCGGCAAATCCACAATACGATACAATAACAAATCACTAAACGTTACAATACCACAAATCCACAATACGATAAATTACGAAACGTTACAAATACAATTCAACAAATCGACTTTTACAATACTACTAAACGTCACAATTCCATTCAACAAAATCTACGCCACGATAAAATACTAAATCCATGTTTCAC
>BQNB010123533.1:0-20080 GCA_026074375.1 Tanacetum coccineum
TTTTTACTTAATTCGGAGTGCAATCATGACCTTTTATGCATTCTGTCCAGCAAGGTCAGAATTGACTACTTTTGGTAAAAAGGTCATATCTCATGCAATTTTTACATTCAAGTGTTGATTCAAATTGCTACTAGCTCATAAAACAATTGTCCACAACTTAGATAAGTCAAATCAATTATTTATCATACACAAAAGTGTCAAACTTTCTGTTCAATTCTGCCCTAATTTTTCTAATGATTTCCACCAAGTTTTTAGTTAGTTTCATCCATTTTCAACCTAATCTAGTACACACAAAACCCCAATAAACTCTTGATCATCATATTCATCATATTTACAATTACATTTATAAATAAATTACAAGAAAATACAAGAATAATTAAAAATAAGTAAAGGTTTATACCCACTAGATGATGCAAGTGATGATTTTCACCCAAAACAAATGTAACTCTTTTACACCAAGCTTTGATTATTAACCCAATACCCCTAGATCATCATTATTTCTCCATGCATTGACCCTATGATTACTTGAATTAACTCAGCCCCTAATGTGTATGGAAACCTTCTTTCAACACCTTTAATTCATCCTCCAAATATAGGAAACCTTACTAGATTGTCATATCCACTAGTAGGTTATTGTTTGATTGGTAAAATTTGATGGAAGTTGTGTTGTTTTGGTGAAGGGATTTCGGCAAAAGGGAGAGAAACAAGAGATGTGTGTGTAAACTTAGAGAAAACAATGGGAAGTAAAGTATCTTGGTTTTGTAAGAAACATACATGCAAGTGACTAGGACACTTGTCCTAGCCTTGCTTCCCTTTGTGCCACGCCACCAAGAGGTGGTTGGTAAGTGATTTTAAGTTTAAATTTTATAAACTTTAGTGTTTAGTGTATAATTTTTAAGATAGGTAGGTAGTTTTGAGGCTAACGGGTATCGACGTAAAATATAACGAGAGTTAAGGCGAAACCACGAAGTAAAAACGAATATGATAAAAATAATTCTACATTAAACGGAATACTTTTCTGAAAAGTTTAATTTACGTACGGTTCAAGACGAATAATTGTTTTAAGCATAGCTCGTAATTAATTAAAACGACGATTTCAATAAAATGTCTAAATGTAAATAAAAGTAACTTGTTTAAAATTTATAAATTAATTATGAGATTAGAAATAGTAGTGACCTTAAATACGGGGGTTTACATCCTCCCATCCTTACGGGAGCGACGTGTCTTTAGAAATCTTGGAGCGATTCTAGATAGTTTGACTTTGTAGAATTGAGGCTTTTTTGAATGGGATTGAGTTGACGTTACCAAACCGTCTGACCTGCAGGTTTACGTTAGTGATAAACGAGTAAAATTTGATTGAAAATCAATCGACGTGTAACTCTTAAAGTGTTTTTTGTAACAAATTCGAGAGTGTTAGTTTTATTCAAAATTCATCAACCGTCCAAATTTCATTTACACACTCAATACACTAAATAATGGACCAAATCGATATCCAGTTGGCACAAGCTTGATTCATATAGAATCTCGCAAGTCACCTACCGCAGTGCTGTTTGATGATGACATTGGAAGGATTTCCATTCGTCACTGTGAATACTAAAGAGTATACTTGAATGTTCTGGAATATCACAATTATGTAGGTAGGACTTTATGGTATAACAGACTTGTGTAACCTGATGATGTTCAACAAGTGTTTGATAATGGAATGTGTCCTATCGATGATTTTGATTGATCTCTTGGTTTAGACTCGATTGTGCATTTTGGTTATTAGTACTCCGGGAGGATGGAGCATATTGCACCTATTCAATATAAACAATCTTCGGATGAGATGTCAATAGATAAGTGTGTATCTCCGTGACAAATTGAGACAAGTTTCTTTTGAGAGAACCCGAATGGCTGGTGAAGGGTTGTGCATTGCATCACTGGGTCGATGATGTCGTTTTTCATAATGTACAGCTAATCAAACTTGATGATTCCTGACAGATATGTTTTGACCTGGTTTCTGTGCCTTAAGTTGTGTTGGAGGGCTTCTTTGTTTACACCACTTTATCCTACATTTTATTTTTAATTCTTCAACTCCTTCAATGCTTACCAAGAAGTCTATTACTAACCTCTTGTTGTTAAGTTCAGAGGTTAACTCAATCTTAGTCGGCAATTATTCCCATTTTAAATTCATCTCCAATCATCACCTAAGGACTGCTAAATTCTAACTTTGGATATCCTTGGGTAGATCCTCCGTTCTGGTTGGTCATAGGGATTGATTCCTAAACCTATCCACCTTTAATTACTTTAGGAATCGTCATGAAATTTAAGATGTTGTTGGGGTATAAGATTGAAACATAAAACAATTTTTCTTATGCACTTTGAGTAATTAGATCATATTTTAATTCACAGTTTTTCTCTCCCTTAATTATAAATTATAAACACTTTGTTTGAAATACCTTGTGATTTTAAAATCGTCTTGAATTACGTCGGGAGATAAATATTATCAGCATGAATGGTTGGAATATTTTGATAAGGTTTTGAATACAGAAGAATGGACGTTGTTGATTGTATCGCAAACAACATTTAAACTTGTTTTTTGAAAAACTCCCCCTCATAAATAGGACCACATCTAGAAAAAATTGTGTCTTGAAAACATTGTGGTGGGTTGTGTGTTGAACACACAATTTTGAAAGATTATGTGATTTTGTCATCTAGAAATTCTTGAAAAAATTGTGTTCAACTTTTTGAAAAACCAGATGTTAGAGGACTTCTCTTCTATCGTTTAAGGGTATGCGCATGAACGTAAACTATCATTTTTCTTGATGCTAAGAATTGAACCCCTCACCCTCCACCAACGTCTTGTCAAGAACAGCTCAACGACCTCGGAGAAAATTAATTTTCTCGTTGTGAGGCACCTGCTAAAGTATAATAACCTTCCTTAATTTAAAGCTAGGGTGATGTGCGGGATTTGCACATAAGCCATTTAGTCAAATTAGAAATGAATGTTTTGAACTATGTTGCCAACTCTCGCTCGAACTTCATTTACACACCCGTGTCAATGTTAATCGACATTTCTAAGCACGTAAATGTTATCGATTCCAAGAGACATGTCGAGAAGAATATTTTTGTAAATTTTCTGATTTTTTTTTATTTTGTATTTATTTACCTGTTGTCCTCAGCATTGCTATGTAAAGGTGGAATAGTAATTCCAATTCTTGTCATGATGTAGCTGTCTTGATTGCTTAAGGAACAACTTTTGGAACCAGCTTTGAACTTGACGGTTCATTGCTGTGGTCTTGAATTCCGAGTTCTGAACGGTTATGATCAGAAGTCATTTGATGAAGAACGAGGCCTGAACTGTTGTGAACAGACGTCATTTGAACATTGAAGAACGGGGCCTGAAGTGTTATTTTCAGCAGACACCATTTATCGTTGACGACCGAGGCTTGAACTGCTGTGTTCAAACATCATATGAAAGATTTCATCTTTTGTGAAACCATTCTGGCACTGGTTTCTTAGATATCAAAAATTTCAGCAACCACACTCTGAGATTTCATGCTTTCATATGTATAGTGCCTCTGCAGTTATGTCATTGTTGTTGTTTTTGGACCATTAATGATGTTCACTGCACTTTACCAGTGTTTGTTTGCATGCTTGAATATGGGATATCTACTATTGATCCTAGGTGGGGGTTCACTGTAAACTTAGCACCGCGTGCAAAGAGTGGTAGCTTTCCAGTTGGATCACCTACTAAGACAACAAGTCTTAAGAATTCTTACCCGTTGGTTGCACCTAATGACAAGAATCAGGAGTCCTTTTTTCTCATAATAGTGGTAGTCTTTTTGTTTGAGTACCTATGTCTTTTGGATCTGTCTTTCTGGTTTCTTAGATGCACTTGACTTTTATTTAGGCATATATCTTCTTTGTGTCTTATGGGATTTAGCTTTTATTCTGTGCAGAGGCACGTGGATTTAACCATTGAGGGTTTTCTAAGACGCAATCCATATGATTTGCACTGAAGGCACTTTTTGCATCTAGGAGACTATTGCAAGTCATTGAACTTCACAGAAAGGCTTTTTGTTTCCCTATGTTCTCCTAAGTGAAAATCTTTATTGTGAAACCCGACTACTCATTGATGCTGCCAATTCCTAGGTTTTGGTTTGCATCATTAGCAGTGTTGGGTTTATCTAGCCAAAGATCATTCATACTCGGTTTTCCATTCACTTCTTTGTCTTTTCTGAAGTTGTGCACTTTTTATATTCTTTCTCTTGGTAGTTAGTTATGAACATCGTCATTTGAGACTACATTTTTCCCTGGTGAACTGATGTGACACATGCTATGGGCAATTCTAGACGGGGCCAGGTGCAATACATGGTGTTCGAATGCTTGTTTTTCTAGTCTGAGGGCAATTTTGTTGAGTGACTTGTTTTAAACAAACTATCGTACACATTAGTTTTATTACCGAATGTTCTTTGAAAGAGACTATCTTCATTTCTGGAGAATTGAAAAAGGCACGTCGGTTGTCACTAAAAACTGTTGGTTTTTGGAATTCGTTGAGCATTTGATTGTCGAACAACAGATGGTTTATTAAACTGAGTTTCACATGGGGTCGTTTCCCTTGCAGTTCTCACGATGTGTTTCTTTATCTCAATTATGGCTATGTTTATTGTCTTGAATTGAGCTTTAAAATCTTGTATTTCATGATATTGTTCACGTTCTTTTTTAAATACATTTGATCCGTTTTCTTTGACAAACTGTAGTTGTTGTTTCATTTGTTCTTTTCACTTTGTTGTAACAAGCAAGTTCAAGAGAAATCGAGTGTTTTTTCTTGGTTTAGATAAACATTTTAACATATTATTATGAACTTCCTTGTTTAAACATTCAGTTGTGTTTCGAAAGCTTTTGTGCATAGACATTCAAAGTCTTTGACTTTATGTGATATATGGCATGGCAATTTCAGTATTAGCATTTAACATAGATCTGAGAATGCAATACGAACATGCTAACATCTTTAGGACACACACTATTGCGTGAAGTAGATCATATATGTTTGAAAAATCAGCACTTTCTGATATCAAGTTCGTCAAGCTCATTTTCTAGGGAATTACGATCACAAGAAAAAATGTCATTCATTCCTTTTTTATTTCATGAATAAAACAATGCCTGTCTAGTATTGTTTTGTCTGAAAGATGCATTAATGATTTGATCAAAAACTTCCATACTATTGCAGTTGGGTTTGGAAATGCACTATCTAGTATGATATTGACCAAGTTATGTTGACAAAGTGTTCTAAAATGATTGAAGTTGTTTGTCATTTGTTATAAAGTTAGTCTACTTTTTATTAATTGATTTTAAGACTTGGGTTAGGAAATCCTCAAAACGTTTTTAGCACAATGTTTGGATTTTGTTCTAACAATCGTTTTTCTCCCTACATTTGTCTGCATAAATTCTTTAGCGCGGTTACAACTGATCAAGAATAAGGCTTTGGATGGCTGGTTTGAAAGTTTCATAATGACTGTTTTGATTTGTGTAATTGGTTTCACTGTTGTATTTATCAACTTTGATCTACGTCATTTTCTCAAGAGTAAACTGAACAGCTTTCCCCATAGGGGCAAAATATGTTTGCTAGGGATAAGAAGTATCATATGGGAGCTCATACAATCGAGGCTTATCAGATTTCGAGCCATCTTAAGGTACTTTGATTAGCAAAGGTTGATATCTACCATTATTTGTTGCGCATTTCTCGGTTGCATAAACCCTATGAATGGTCTGAATTGATTGATTTCGTTTATAAAGAACTTCATTCAAAATGTAATTGGTGTTTGTCCATTTCATTCATCTTTGATCAAAATCTCTTCGCCTTCCTTTAACCTTTAAATCCGATATGGACTTACTTTTCTTCTTGCAGTTGACCTTAATATTCGTGACCTAGTATAAACAGACTCTTTTTTTTACTTGCTCATTTTTTCCTATTTCTGCCTTGGAGACAACAGAAATCTTGTTGTTGAGGATGTGATTTAAATGGAGTAGAAATGATGAATGAATAGTTATGAATTTTTGAAGTGTGAAAGATTTTCGTTGGATCTTAAGTAGGTATTGTGATGAAGTTGTGGTTTTGTAATATCTCGTTCACGGGATTTTACATGTCTATGTTCAAATAACTACGTTATATGTATTTACAGGGATTTTACAAGATCCTAGATAACCGTGAATGATTTGATTGGAATCAGCCGGGTATTGGTGAAATTCAGAAAAAACTGTAAATGTCTAAAAAAATTATAGAAACAAGCTTTTGGGCATCGAAGAAAATCCTTAACGCCTGCCTGCGCGTGGATACTAGCGTGTAATCCGTGTCTTGGCATCTCCGTTTTTCTCTTCGGTTTGAGAGGTCACGGGCCTTAAACGGACTTATGGATCAAAAGTTATGGCTGTTTTACTGAAACCCGTTTCGTCACACAAGTTTTCTAAAAAAAATTTCGTTCGGTCAAAAAAAATTGCACGTTCGATCCCACTCGTTCGATTCCGCTCGTTCGATCGCTCGTTTGATCGCTCGTTCGATCGCTCGTTCGATCGCTCGTTTGGTCGCTCGTTCGGTCCGCTCGTTCGAATCCGCTTGTTCGATCGCTCGTTCGAATCTCGAAAATTTCGCTCGTTCGATCGATACGTTTTTCCTCTTGTTCGGTGCAAGCGTTTTTCACTGCTGCGAAAAAAAAACGAACTTTTTGGACCCCAAAACGAACCAACAATTCGTCTTTGCCTTTGATTTTTGATTGTAGCACGAATCAAAACAAAAGTAACCAATTAGCGAGTGAGGCAACAACCAAATCTGCCGAATTAATATGTTACCACACAAAAAAAAACACGCTATCCACCTTCGAGGCGATTGTTTCCATTTGTAGGAACCGACTTTACAACTCTACACTTAATAACCGATACTACGAATCAAGAAACTAGAGAGAGAGAGAGAGACGAAAATGAGAGAGAGAGATGAGAGAGAGTTGAGAGAGAAAAGAGAAAAAGAATTTTAGATATTATGAAAAAGATTAGATATTTTTACAAAGGAAAATATCTATATATATTTAGATATTTTAGAAAATATCTAAATATATATATACCCCTACACATTTAATGTGACGCGCGGGATATTTAACTAGGACCCGGGCTCGGGTTTTGTTTGGGATTTAACCCGAAACATATACAATATTAGATTATCTATACGAAGCTCAGAGTTCCCGTATATTTACTTATTTACCAACATTAATAATTATGACCGAAGCTACATGCTAGACCGTGACCCGAGCTTCCTTGTTCGACTCAATAAATTGAGGCTAACACGATGTAACAATCATAACGATGGATACTCTATATCCTATCTTGGTTCAACTCTTCTATATACTCCTCATACTTGCTAACCTCAAGTTACCTCACAAACTTTACTTCTTAACTTTTTGCTTTTTACTCAGTTTTTATAGTCACAAGATGACTCTAAATAAAATACTTAAAACACCATAATTGGTTCTTCTCCATCATCCAAATATCCCTCACCAACTGTGTTGTGAGCTTATTGATATTTGGATAAAAATAATAGTGAGTCTATAACAATTTGATACAAAATTCCAACATCACAAGTGTACCGGAATTTTGACCTGATTCGTACCTTCAAAACGTTTAGCTGAGCAGTACCTCCATTTTAAAACACTTAGGCAAAATCTCTAAAAATTCTAGAAAATCATAAACATCATGAATGCTACAATAGCAAGGCATCTCTAATTAAAAAGACGTTTTGATATGGTTTTGACTCACAAAACACAACTACAGAATCTGCCCAGAAAACCCTCCAGTTTTTTTTTGGGGGGATGAAACAAACAAATCTTTTGGTTTGATTTATTTGACTAACTTTGTCACTCAGCAGTTAATTCATGAAACCACTTGGGTTCGAAAGTAGTACTCTCTGTAGTTAATTTCTTAGGACTTCATTAAATTCTATAATGCTATCTCGTCGACTCAGAGATATGGCCTACTCGTAAGAATGTCCTAAAATATGCCCAGATATGCTATTCTGAATTTAGCAATAATTATCTCCGCCCTAATAATTTCCCAAAACCCACTATTTATTACCTAAAACCTTTTTAATGACAAAAACCTTTTAATTACAGATTATTTACAATAACCTAATCCATCTTTAATGATTGTTACGTTAATTAAAATTAATTGTATTAAAAAATTTAGAAAACAATACTATAACTCTTGAAAATCAAAACCCTAAATTTTTTTGAGGTTTTCTTATTGTTTTGTGTTGTTCGACCGGCCAAGGGAAGGAGAGGAAAAATCAAAGTGATTTGGTTTAGGTTTGATTTGTATTTATAGCCTTAAAAGGATAATTACCAAAAACAAGTTGTACTCTAATTAGGATATCCTTTCCTTTTTTCTTTTCTTTTATTATAATTGGTTTTTTTTCTATTATATAAAAAAAGAAATTTTTTATTTATTATTTACAAATTTAATACCTTGTCTATTCTTTTTATTCTAGGTTTATATCCTTTGCTTTTTTCGCTAAACCTTGAACTTTTAACTAGTATTTCTACAAGCCTTCACTTTCACAATTATTTCTAAAAATAGAAAAGTACTTCTTAAAACTCACTAAAATACTACTAATATATAAAATATGTATTATATTTGATTCCGTAACGTTACACAGAAAATTACATACAGCCATTTTGAAACTACGCAAAGCTTCCAATGATCTCATTTTCAATCTCAATCTATTTCAACAGTATTATGATTCCTTAAATCAATGTACTGTCAATCTCACTACACATAATCTCTCACAAAACACTCATAAAACACATAAAGAACACACATTAAACGCTGTAAATAAATTCTAAACAAAACTGACTAACGGCTCAAACCACGGTTGTACAGTATCCTTCCTTCTTTAGGAATCTCGTACAGAGATTTAACAAAGGTTCAACTCTATCATTAACAACAATAATCGAGGATTACTTATCTTTCAGTAGTCCTCCCTATACCATGTTAAATCAAAGTTATGATGAGGAATTCTCTCTAACTTTACACTATTGTGGAATCTTACTGCTATATAACTTTGCCTCTACTACCAATGTCCGATTAGTTGACATGTAAAACCTACTATAGTGTCAAGAATGTAACATCAAACTACTATGAACCGTCGCCCTGTCCTCGAGGAAGAATTCCATCAAAGACCTTATGTTGTGTAACAACGTGATTCATATACAATTAATCCCGTTATACTCTTCTACTAGAATGTTTGATATTAAAGATATTGTGTTGATACAAGCTCTTCGTCCATAAAATTCTATCGCGATTTTTGTTTTTCTCGTCTATTTTATTCACAACTCAAATAACTACGATACTTTTAAACTCATGGGCTTCTTAATCGTTAAGCTACGAGGCCAATCCTTTCAAGAATCTTAAATGGTCATATATACCTAGGTGCTAACTCACCTTTCTTATCAAAACGTACTACACCTTTCCAAGGTGAGACTTTCATCATAACATGATCACCAAACACTAACCTACAGTTTCATTTCTATCTATCAACTTAAACTCTCTGCTCGGATCTTTGGCTTCCTTAGGCCTTTCCTTAATCACAACTATCTTAGTCGTCTCTTGCTCCAACTCAAGTCTAATCATCTTACTTTCTCCAAATCTACCAACTATAAAACAGGCGGGACACTACTCCTCTTCCATTACATATTACTCGCTAATGAATAACAATCGAATACTAAATGATAACTTTCTTTTAGTAGGAAAACTCACTACGAAAATGTAAGTATCCCAACTACATCCAAAATAATTTTTTTTTTCTCACACAATCTCTAAACATATTTTCCAATGTCCAAAAAGTACGCTCACTCTGACCATCAGTCTATGAATGGTAGGCAGTACTCATATCCACTTGTGTTCCTAACGAATTCTACATCCCTTTCCAAAACCTCAATATACATTCCATCTTTATCAGGAATAATCGATACGTGCACTCCATGTCTTGCAACTGCCTTATCTACATATAACCTTGCCAACTACTCCATCTTATTCTTTTCGTATTGCTAGAAAAAGGGATAACTTAGTTAGTTTATCGACTATCACCTAAATCGCATCGCATCCACTACTCGATCTTGGTAACTTAGATTTACTATCCATAGTTAATCTTTCCTTTTCCCACTTCCAATCGGGTATCTCAGGTTGTAGTAACAAACCTGAAGACCTTTGAGGCTCATTTTCTACTTCCAATCGTGCTTAATACTTACTAACACTACCAGCTATATCCTTCCTCATACTCGGCCACCAATTCGTATACCTAAGATCACCTCCGTTCTAAAATAATTGTCCACTTTTGACTTTTTAAGTCTTTCTTTTTCAACTTTGACCTTAAATATTTTTGTTTATGTTATATAATAATTGCTGCAAAATATATGAATAGATTAGGTTTTAGATGTATATTTCATTGTTACAATTTTTATCAAGTATTATATAACACAAACAAAAATATTTAAAGTCAAAGTTGAAGAAGAAAGACTATGAAGTCAAAGTGGACAATTATTATGGACGGACGGATCTCATACGTTGGTAGTATATACATCTTACTCACTTCCAGGACGATAGAAAATTCGTTCGCTGCGCCTCCATCCATATTCAAGTCCTTACATCGTCCTACCATATGAATCCAAATTCTATCCAAAATTATATACCCACCACACTCTTTCTCCATTGTTAGTCCAAGCCGACGCAGAAACATCTATTTGGAAACGCGTTCTCTGTTTGGACGTCTACGACCTATACCACTTACATCTTCTCTTCTTAATCAGCTATAGATCTCATACATATATCTATATCGTCTTGGCTTCAACATCCTCTTCACTATCTCCCATGCATCAACAATCTACCGTCCGCACCTTTCCAAATGGTACTTGGTCTCGCAATAACAACCCCTAAATAACTCCATCTATCGTCTCTGCCTCAGGTTTAATCCTTCTGATTGAAAATGTGTCGGAGACTTTTATGATCCATATAGATCACACTCTTCATATCGTACACATAATGCCTCTATCATTTTAGAGCAAAACCATCACGCCTATGTCCATAACGTGAGTCGTATCGTTCTTCACGTGAATCTCTAGTTGTCGCGTCGTATAAACAATCACCTTTTGTCTTCGTCTAATAAAGCATCCTAGCCCTTGCTATACGCATCACTATGAAATTGTCTGATCCTTCCAGTAATGCCAAGATTGGCTCATTACCCATATTGTTCCTACAACTTCCAAAAAGCTTCCTCTTCACTCCGCTTTGACCTTGTTGGGCTTCACATGACACATCACTTTCTTCAGCAGCTCCAAATTCATCTTCAAATGCGACTCGTGCTCCTTCTTAGACTTCGTGTAGACCTAAATGTCATCATTAAACATAATGACAACTTTCCTATATACGGCTAGCACACCCGATTCGTTACCGGCCCATAAATTTTCTGGTGCTATTGGTCTACCAAATAGGCTTAGCGTAAACTAATAGCGTTCCATTATACGCATATTAAAGAGGCAGTACTTGGAGTTTCATCTTTGTGCACCACTCATTTGGGTGACAGCCAGAATACAGATCTATCTCTGTACCTCAACTCGCCGATAATCTAGCACTCCCAACTAAACGACCCCTTTCTACGTATTGACAAAAAATACATGTGCGTCTCATAGCGAATAATTTGGTCAATAAAACTTTTACTTGCGCTCTTGCAAATATTTTCCAACAATTCTTTCATCTCGTAGGCGCCAAAACGACACGGGACCTATCGCAATCGGTGTTAGCTCCCTTGTACTTAACTCTATACAAAATTCTACTTCTCGCGAGGGGGTAAAACTAATTAAATCCTTAGAGAACATTTTATGGAACCTAACATACTTACAGGTTTATCAAATATTTTGAACTTACTATACTTTAGTAAAGTCCTAGAGACCCTCGCATTCAATTAGTTCGTTTCCCCACGAACTCCAAGCACCTTCAAATCCACCAAAGATCATTTACCATATCCTCATGGCATACCTTTCTCAGCCTTATACTTCACGCAAAACCAATTCTCTCATACGACTATATAAACCCTCTCATAAAAAACTCATACAGTATTGAATCCTATAGTGAAACAGAGCCTTCTAATTCTAAACAATTAACCGCATTCGTTTTCACTATCAAATCACATAGCATAACCGCTCAAAAGATGTAAACCTAACATCCAACTCTGCAGATCATATAATTCGGCATCAACAAATTCTATAGGACACGGTAAATTCAAATAGGGTATTGCCGAATATCGAACCAACTATGAAACAAATACATGACTTTACATGTACATTTTTTGGTAAAACATTCATAAAAAAGCTCGCAAAAAGCTCAAGGAAAATCTCTCACCGATGCGCTCGCGTGATTGATAAGAAAAAAAACAATACCATCAACAAAACAATAACGTACCATCGATCGCAAGAGAACCTATTGAATACACCACGTATCACCAAAACTATAATAATGGGAATACGAACCTTGTACAAAAAATCATTTTTTTCACTGTAATTAACTTCCAATTACTGGTTGATCAGTCATTTTTTCAAAAAGCTAGATATCATATTAGTTATTTAATGTAAATCATTTTTTTAAAAGAAAATTTAATGAATTTTTCATAAACCTTATTTTACAATCTAGTCCTCTTTAAAAAATCAAAGGATGGCTATAAAAGAATTGGGTTGCATATTATTTGTATTATCATTTAAAATCAAAGTTTTCGACACTAACAAAATATCTTAGTAAATGACAATAAAAATCACTTCAACTTATGATTATTTCAATTAGTTTTCTCATAGTGTGTTACTAACAGAAATGCGTGATCTCAAAACAAAAAAGTACACCTTTTATCTCGAAAAGGGACTTCAACACACCTTAAGAACTTCAACACCTCAAATCATCATTTGAAAGATTGATCAACGTACCAATGAAACTCAAGAAGAAATATCATCACGATACCAACTCATATCGTTCGAGACTCTAATCTAATAACATCAAAGAAAAGAGAAATCACAAGAGTACATTTATTACTTGACAAAAGAAGACTATAATCGAAACGTTGATCGGAGGGACATAGAACACTGTTCTATCATATATACATCATAGGAATCTCACTATACATGAGCAGCTTACGGTATCTCACGCACCGGAATCATGAAGCTATCCAAACCAACTTATGAATCGCAATGACAATACCAACTGGTATCCACGATATCCGCAAACAATAGATTGAAAGGAAATCTTACTATCCACTCAACCATCTAAAATACATCCCATCATAACACATCTTACACTACCACATAACACCCAACATCGATCAATGTAATTAAGGTCACAAGTCCACGTGTGTGATGCCTTTACTATTATATGTTGGCCACCACTAATTTATAATTGGCATCATTTGCAAACAGTTACCTTACTCACAAGATTACACAATCTCTCGACGATAAACGCACACTTTTATACAATCGTACACAGAGAAAAGATTCTCTACCAATTTACATGTTGCTCCATTCAAAAACAACTCATTAGGATACTAACATCCCAAAATGATAGAATGAAAGGATCAACAGATTCAAGCACTAAAATAAAAAAATAGGAGAAAAAAAAAAAAAAAAAAAAAAAAAAAAAAAAAGAAAAAAAAGGAAACATCCAAGTGAATTCAACGACGGACCAGACGTTCGTACGAAGATAACAGACGAAATAAACTTATGCTGGGCCTCGCTCGGTTTTGACCTTGCTTTCACAAGAGTCGCCCGACTCCGCGGGACCAGTCCTACTATGAGCATCCGAGAGGAAATCAGGATCGACCTCTTCTTTGATTCTCCTAACATTCATCCCTCCTTTGGTTCCTCGAGACGCTCCTCCTCGATTGGCTCCCATTCTACATCTCTCGTTGTCGAATCACTCACAAGTCGATATCGTACTCATAAGTGAGCAAGAAAACAAAAACACATAAATAATACCAAAATGTGCAATTCATATTAGGTACTTAAATAATGGGGAGAACCAATATATATATATATATATATATATTACTAGGAAGTAGTAGACAAAATAGACAAATAAAAACTTTCAAATATATGAAAGTATATACTAGTTACGTACATGTAAACACATTGATCCTAAAATGCAACTATATGAAGGTTCCTAAGTTATAGTCTAGGCAACCAACCTAGTTTCTTATACATTTGGATACTAAATCAAATCTGTCATACCCTGCCCAAGGCGGAATCACATGCTGATCGATAGGCATCATAAAAACACATGGTCGTAACAAATAGGAAAAAATATTTAAATGTATATTAAAATCACAAATATTTGAAATGACACAAGTGTCATGATAAAACCTACATCATTTATCATTCAAATTCATATAGTGCACAAACAACCAAAACAAAAACAAATGAAACTTGGAGTCCGCAATGCAATCCTGTGTCCAGCTAATACCTCTTCCTAAATCTTTACACGTTTTGCTCACCTGAAAACGATGCTTAAAACGTCAACAAAATTTGTTGGTGAGAGTTACAGGTTTAAGACACGCATATGACACCGCGATCAACAAAACATTACGGAACCATATATGCATGGCTATCTCTATCAATATTAAATTTACATTTATCATTGGGGTGGTTCGCTCTCCCATACTCAGCCGGCCACAATTATCTATGGCAAGACTGAATATTCTCCCATGCCTGACTGAATATCCTCGCGCAAGGACAGACACCATTTGATAAGCTAGTCGTGTTAGGGTCTCAACACAAGGTCATGTCATCATCACATACACATACCTTACCACATATATTTAGTCATCACATTGAATTTTATATGTAGACAATCTAAAAACAACAAGGACCACTGTCACACCCCGCCAAGGCGGAATCGCAAGGCATGATCAATAGGCATCATCACAACACCAAGCGTCAAAATAGAGAAATACTAAATGAATTAAAATCCAATATATAAAAGATACAAAGTGTCATGATAACACTTACAACATTTATCATTCAAATTCATATAGTGCAACCAACCAAGACAAAACAAATGAACATAGATTCCGCGATGCAAGCCTATGGTCCAACTAATTCCTCTTCCTAACTCTTCACACATTTTGCTCACCTGAAAATGATGCTTAAAACGTCAACAAAATTGTTGGTGAGAGTTACAAGTTTAAGACTCACTTATGACACCGCGATCAACAAAAACAACATTTACGAACATATATGCGTGGCTATTCTATCACAACTTAAATTTACATTTATCTGGGGTGGATCGTACCCCTCCGTCCCACAATTATCTCCGCGTAAGACTGAATATCTCTACGCAAGACTGAATATCTCCGCGCAAGACTGACCCACTTGACTAGCTAAGTCCGCTCGGGTCTCACACAAGGTCATGTCATCCTCACATACACATGCCTTACCAAAATTAATATCACATAGCAATATCATAAAGCAATCATATATGTCGACACTTAAAAAGACGTTTTGATATGGTTTTTGACCTCACAAACACAACTCAGAATCTGCCTTAAAAACTCAGTTTTGACAACGAATCTTATTTGATTAATTTGACTAACTTTCACTCACTTTTAATTCATGAAACCACTTGGGTTGGAAAGTAGACTCTTGGTAGTTAATTTTAGGCTCAATAAATCAATAAAAGCTATCCGTATAACTGATATATGGCTCTCGCAAGATGACCTAAAATTCTGCCCAGATTTCTATTTTGAATTTAGCATAATTAACCATAATTAACTTACCCAAAACCCTAATTATTATCCCTAAAACGATTTTTGATGATCAAAACCTCTTAATTACAGATAATTTACAATAACCTAATCCATCTTTAATGATTGTTACGTTAATTAAAATCAATTGTATTGAAAAATTTAGAAAACAATACCTTAACTCTTGAAAATCAAAACCCTAAAAATATTTCAGGTTTTCTTCTTGTTTTGTGTTGTTTGACCGGCCAAGGGAAGGAGAGGAAAAATCAAAGTGATTTGGTTTAGGTTTGATTTGTATTTATAGGCCTTAAAAGATAATTACCAAAAACAAGTTGTAATCTAATTAAGATATCTTTTCCTATTTCTTTTCTTTTACTAAAATTTGTTTTTTTTTTCTATTATAAAAAAAATTATTTATTATTATTTACAACTTTAATACATATATTTTTTTGATTCTAGGTTAAAACTTTTGCTTATTTCGCTAAACCTTGAACTTTTTAACTAGATTTCTAACAAGCCTTCACTTCCAATTATTTCTAAAAATGGAAAGTACTCTAAAATCACTAAAATACTAACATAATATATATAATATGTATTATATATAGTACGTACACAGAAAATTACGTACACGATATTTGAAACTACGCAAAGCTTCCAAATGATCTCATTTCCATTCAATCTCATTTCAATTAGTACCATGATTCATAAATCATGTACTTCAATCTCATATACATATCTCTCACAAAACACATAAAGAACACACATAAACGCTTCAAATAAATTCTAAACAAACTGACCAACCGGCTCAAACCACGGTTGTCACAGTATCCCCTCTTTTAGGAAATCTCGTCCCGAGATTTAACCAAAAGGTTCAACTTTATCATTACCAAACGAATAATCGAGGATACTTATCTTTCAAGTAGTCCACCCATACCCATGTTAACTCAAAGTTACGCTTTGAATTCCAACTAACTTTAACTATTGGAATCTTACTACTAATAATTTTTCCTACCCACACAAATATATGAATAGCAACATAACAACTATAAACGAAGAGAAACATGTAACTACATGAACCTCGCCCGTCCTCGAGGAAATTCCTCAAAAACCTTAAGTTGTGTAACAACGTGATTCATATCTTAATCCCGCAACTCATCAAACAAGAACTGTTTTGAAATTAAGATATTAGTTGATACAAGCTCAACGTCCTAAAAAAATTCATCACGATTTCAGGTTTACTCGTAATTTTAACACCACTCAAATAACTCCCGATACTCAGCTCATCGGGAAATCTTAACCGATAAGCTTTAGGGCCAATCCTTTCAAGAATCTCAAATGGTCCTATATACCTAGGTGCTAACTCACCTTTCTTATCAAAACGTACTACACCTTTCCAAGGTGTGACTTTTGCTATAACATGATCACCAACACTAAATCCTAAAAGTTTCATTTCTACTATCAACTTAACTCTCTTGACGATATTTGGCTTCCTTAGGCCTTTCCTAAATCACGACTACCTTAGTCGTCTCTTGCTCCAACTCAAGTCTAATCATCTTACTTTCTCCAATCTCAACCTATAAAACAGGCGACCTACCTCTTCTTCCATACAATACCTCCAATGAAAACACCTCGAATACTCGAATGATAACTATCTTTGTAGGAAAACTCACCTCACGGAAAGTGAGTATCCCAACTACCACCAAATTTCTCACACAAGCTCTAAACATATTTTCCAATGTCCGAAAAGTACGCTCACTCTGATCATCAGTCTATGGATGGTAGACAATACTCATATCTACTCGTGTTCCTAATGACTTCTACATCCATTTCCAAAACCTCAATATACATTCCATCTTTATCAGGAATGCTTGACACGTGCACTCCATGTCTTACAACTGTCTCATCTACATACAACCTTGCCAACTACTCCATCTTATATTCTTTCCGTATTGCTAGAAAATGGGATAACTTAGTCAGTCTATCGACTATCACCCAAATTGCATCGCATCCACTACTCGATCTTGATAACTTAGATTTACTATCCATAGTTAATCTTTCCTTTTCCACTTCCAATTGGGTATCTCAGGTTGTAGTAACAACCTGAAGACCTTTGATGCTCATCTTCTACTTCCAATCGCGCTTAATACTTACTAACACCACCAGCTATATCCTTCCTCATACTCGGCCACCAATTTGTATACCTAAGATCATACTACATCTTACTCACTCCAGGACGAACAAAATACTTCATCACATGCACCTCCTCCATAATCAAAGTCCTTACATCGCCTTCTATAAGAATCCAAATTCTATCCAAAATATATAACCCACCACCATCTCTTTTCTCCATTTGTTAGTCTCAGCCACGCAACATCTCTGTTGATGCGTTCTCTGCTTTGGACGTCTCAACCTATACCACTAACACCTTTTATCTAATCTCAGCTTGGATCATCATGCATATATCTCAAGCTCGTCTTGGCTACACTCCTCCTTTCCTACTCCATGCATCAACAACTACGTTCGCCCTTTCCCAAATGGTACTTGGTCTCGCAATAACAACCCCTAAATAACTCCATCCATCGTCTCTACCTCAGGTTCAATCCTTCTGATTGAAAATGTGTTGGATACTTTTATGATCTGTATAGATCACACTCTTTATCTCGTACACATAATGCCTCTATCATTTTAGAGCAAAACCATCACGCCAAAGTCCATAACGTGAGTTGTTTCATTCTTTACATGAATCTCCAGTTGTCGCGTCGTATAAGCAATCACCTTCTCTCTTCGTCTAAGAAAGCATCCTAGCCCTTGCTCCACGCATCACTACAAAATTGTCTGATCCTTCCGGTAATGCCAAGATCGGCTCATTACCCATATTGTTCCTACAACTTCTGAAAAGCTTCCTCTTCACTCCGCTTCGACCTTGTTGGGCTTCACATGACACTTCTCTTTCTTTAGCAGCTCTAAATTCATCTTCAAATGCGACTCGTGCTCCTTCTTAGACTTCGTGTAGACCTAAATGTCGTTGTTAAACATGATGACAACTTGCCTATATACGGCTAGCGTACCCAATTTATTAAGTCCATGAAAATTGCTGGTATTGCCATGGTCAAACCAAAATAAAACTTACCCAATACAACCATTAACTCATAACGCATCCTAAAAGCAGTCTTTGGAACCTTATCTTTGTGCACCCTCATTTGGTGACAGCCCGAATAAATATCTATCTTACTCAACTCGCGATAATCTATGCACATCCTAAATCGAACCAATCTACATATCTCGACAAACAATTACTGATGCTTTCCGTCATAGTGACATATTAGATCAATTAAACCTTTACCTTGCAGCTCTTGCAATTATTCCAACAACTCTTTCGTCTCCATAGGCGCTGAACGACACGGGCCTTCGTAATCGATGTCGCTCCTTGTACTAACTCTATATGAAATTCTACTTCAAGCCGAGGGGTAAACCTATTAAATCCTTAGAAAACACTTTGGGGAACTCACATACTACAGGTATATCATATAATTTCAACTCATCTACTTTGTTACTCCTACGAGACCTCGCATTCACATTAGTTTGTTTCCCCACGAACCTCAAGCACCTTTAAATCCACCAAAGGCATTTTAACCATCTCTTCACAATAAGTCATCCTTAGACTTGAGATACAAACAAGTTCTGTATGTGTGGATATCACTTTTTAATTATAAGTCAAACGATATCCTGAAAAAGATAGTTATAAAGGCTATTCTTGAAAGTGATGTGAAGCAGCATCCACAACACTTGTAGTCAATAAAGAATTTGTTCATCCACTAGATATGTGCAGAAAAATACCATTGGGCCCTCTCTAGAATTAATCAGATAATTGTGTGGCCGCACCTAACGGGTAATTCAAGATGATTCTTAATTACATTTAGTATATCTGAATTAACTTCTATAACGAGAAACTAAAATAGTTAAACTATATAGAATGAGTTAGGATCTGTGGAAACTAGAAGAGGGGTAGAATAGTTTTTACCGTTTTAAAAATAAAACTTAGATTGTCGACTTATGTGAATTCAAGAGATATACACAAGTGTATATGATAGCGATGCAATGAATAAATAAGTAATCTACGAAGTATAAACAAGTAGAGATAAGAAAGATCAAACCGATGATACAATGATTCATAGTGGTTCGGCTACGAAGCTCCTCTTCGCCCTATGATAAGTGTAAAATACACATATCTATTTATGCTTAAAATAGCCCAAATAAACCCAAAACAGACCAAAATGGCAACAATAT
>BQNB010123534.1:3649-20080 GCA_026074375.1 Tanacetum coccineum
TCTTGGGTGTTCTATGAGGATACGAGTTTTCGAAGATGGCTCTTTAATTGTTGCCATAATTTTTTAGATCGTAAGTGTTTGTGTAACAATCTCTCTTTTATATGATTTATTTTGGCATGGAAGATTCCATCCTTGATCAACCTCTTATATAAAACATGTTAGTTGAATGTATAATCATGATTTGGACTTTGTTAATTCAATACACAGGTGAAAGATGACAAGAAATATGGGACTGAATGTAAAACTGATTTTGCAAGGTCCTTGGTTAGGTTCTTGAAAATTTGTAGATATGTAGAT
The DNA here is from genome assembly GCA_026074375.1 of Tanacetum coccineum. Lineage (NCBI taxonomy): Eukaryota > Viridiplantae > Streptophyta > Magnoliopsida > Asterales > Asteraceae > Tanacetum > Tanacetum coccineum. The sequence continues at coordinate 3,947 of BQNB010123534.1, forward strand.
ATTTGTCATTGGTCCAAAATGTGTTTTATAAGCAAAGAGCTTTTCACGATGTGGCTCTTTCTTTTTGTGTGTCTTGGCATCCATTGATCTTAGTTAGTTGGAGTATCTAGCACAAGGCACGGTGGCTGATAGCTTGAGCCATCGGCGAAAACGTCAACCCACGGTGCGAGAACCACACCGTGGGTGCCGTTTTCACCTCTCGCATCACCACCAGCCGAGATGGTGGGCGAAAACGCGACGTGAAAGCGCGCGACGCTGTACCGCGTCTTGCGTTTTCGCGTTATGGAAAAGTTCTCCATAACACCAAAAAATGTGGTGTTAACCAAGGAGACACTTTTTGGTATTATGAGAGTTTTTGGCGTTGTGGACACACTTTTTGCCATGGCTTGAAACCATACCTAGTGCTCTTAATATGCTGTTGTGTAACTAGATTACTAGAGGTGGTAGTTTCTTTGTAGTTTCAACTAATAAAGCCCAATAAATAAGGTTAAACAGACACAACCACCGTTAACATTATTAGTTTAATTTATATGCCCGTATTGAACACGGGTTATGAGCTAGTATAATATATGTTTTAGTTGTTAAAACATCAAACAAAGATTTGTAAGGATGTAAGCGAAGTTGACAACTCGTAGACAATTAAAACGTGTTCTTTTGTACATTACAAATAGTTCCAATTGTTCTAGTGTACATACTCGGTATTTACTAAATCAAATAGCAGCAATGTGTTCATAGGATATTGTAATGCAAAGCAAAATTGAAATAATCAAATAGTTTACGTTATCGAGAAGCTTATATAAGTAATATGGATGTTTATACGAAATGATGTTTACTTTCATGCCAGACATGTGCCAATATGCCATTATCAAAAATAATAAACTATGGTGTGATTCCAACAATTATTTTATGTGTATATTTCGGTACACCTGTAGCAAAACATCGAATATAGTCGTTAAACTATATATTTACAAGATAACCTTAAGGGTATCATGCATATTCTTCGTTGCTTTTCTATTCTTTCCGGCATGACAATTAATTTTCAGAAAAGTCAACTTCTTGGTGTTGGTATTTGCGATAATCATGTGATTGAGGCGGCTAAGTTCATTGGATGTTCTACTATGAAAACTCCCTTTAGATATTTGGGAATATTAGTTGGCGATAATATGGCTAATCTCAAGGCTTGGGACGAGACTATTGCCAAAATGATTAAGAGATTGTCTAAATGGAAACTTAATACTCTTTCCATAGGTGGTCGTCTAACTCTCCTAAAATCGGTCCTTGGCTCTACCCCTATCTACAACATGTCGATTTATAAGGTCCCTAAACTGGTTCTTAACCACATGGAAAGGCTTCGTAGGGATTTCTTTTACGGAGTTAAAGATGGCGATAGAAAAATCGCTTGGATCAAATGGACCAAGGTTCTTGCTTCTAAGAAATTTGGCGGTTTAGGTGTATCTAGTCTTTTCGCTCTCAACCGGGCTCTTATCTTCAAATGGGTTTGGCATTTTCTTTCTCATGACAACTCTTTATGGTCTCGTGTTATTGCTGCGGTTCATGGTTCAAGCTCTCATCCCATTTCTGCTGCTTACAATTCTCCTTGGGGTACTATTATCAAAGAAGTCAAAGCCCTCAACGATAAAGGTATTAATCTTGTATCTCATTGTAAAATTCGGGTGGGTAACGGTTTGCGTACCAGCTTTTGGAATGACCTTTGGATTGGAGATAATCAGCTTAAGCTTTCTTTTCCCCGTCTATTCGCTTTAGAAGTCAATAAAGATTGCTCAGTTGCAGATAAGCTCAATGCTCCTTTCACAGCTTCTTTTCGTCGCCAGACTCGGGGGGGTCCTGAAGCTCAGCAGCTTGAGCAGCTTACGAATCTTCTTGATTCGGTTTCTCTTTCGAACATGGAGGATAGGTGCTTTTGGGATTTAAATGGCGAAGGAGTTTTTCAAGTTAAGGATGTGAGATCGGTTCTAGACGAGACTTTCCTCCCCAAGGAGAATATTCCTACACGATGGGTTAAAAGCATCCCGATTAAGGTTAATGTCTTCGTTTGGAAGCTTGTTCAAGATCGTATCCCTACTCGTTTAAATCTGATGAGCAGGAATATCTTCGTCCCTTCCGTGGAATGTCCGGTGTGTAACAATGATTCCGAGTCGTCCTCTCATTTGTTTTTCGGATGTCAGGTAGCTAAAGAGGTTTTGAAGCTCATTTGTCGTTGGTGGGATCTGGTTCTATACGATTTTGATAATTATGATGGTTGGCTCTTGTGGTTCAAGTCTATCCGGCTCGGCTCTAAGTTAAAAGGTGTGTTAGAAGGAGTGTTCTATATTTATTTATTGGTGGAGCATTTGGTCCTATAGGAATCAACTTCTTTTTGCGAGCTCCAAACTTCGTAAAAGTTATATTTTTGATGACTATGTTTTTCGTTCTTTTAATTGGTATGTTGCTAGAGGAAAAAAAACTTTGAGTTGGGTTAGTTGGATTCAACACCCTCACCTCCTTTCTTTGTAATTCTAGCGTCTTGCTAGTTGTTTCTAATAAAGTTGCTGTTCAAAAAAAAAAAATACGACTTAAATTAGATGCACCTATTTCATTTATACATTTCAAATAGTTTCAAAAGTAATTTTTAGGTGAAAATAATGCGAAGTAGTAATAGCAATACATTTGACGCGCAGATTACAAAAAATACTTAGGATTTATCTAACTTGATGAAGTATGCATCTACTATATATATGCATATAAATTTAAGCTAGAAAATATATTATGATGCATATAAAAAAAACTATGGATGCATTAAGTTCAAGTGGATACGTCCCAAATGTATAGCTATAGTGATTTCTCATCCTTCTTATTTTATGTTTTTTTTTCTCATTTGATCATAAGTCTAATCTATAATACATATTTTTGATATATTTGTATCATTAAAACCTGGACCAAGCGAACTATAATATATATCTTCGATATATTTGTATCAAGAACGGACTTAGGGGGTTCCGAGGGGTTTACGGGAACCTGATGTTTTTCGCATTGTGTAAATTTTTATGAAAAAACCTTAATTTTTCCGAAATGAACTAGGTCTCAAAACCTTGTATCATATAAATATTACTTAAATCCACAAATTTTATAATTTCTTTACTAGTTTTAATGAAATCGTACATTTTAGTCTATTACTAGTACTATTATTTTCGTTATATTTGTAAAACAAAATTTTGTACTCTAGATTTTGTGTTGTGGGTCAGCCGGCTCTGTTTGCATCATTTAAAAACTTGGACCAAGCAAACTATACTATATCAATGGTTGTTTCATCAGTCTAACTTTGAGTAAAAAAATCATTCCTCCATGGACCGATACTTTAGTAAATATTTTTTTTTGAACGAACTCAAATTTTATTCCAAATCACTCCTCATTAAAGAGGTAAGTTCAGCAGGAAAGTTTACATGAGATTTTAGAGCAATACCCGCTACATGATGTGCAACACGATTACATATGCGGCGAACCCAAGAGAACTGCAAATTAAGTCGGGATGCCCAGGCTCTTATATCAGCTACTATAACACCCACGGCCCATGGAGGGACGGACTCTGATGAAGAAAGAGCAATAGCATCTGTTGAATCTGATTCAATAATCGCACCGATCCAACCATTTGTCAAAGCAAGGTTACACGCGTTTCGTATTGCTAGTAACTCCATAGCTAGCGGGGATGAAGCTTGCCATCTTTCTCCAAAACATGCAAGAATAACTCCTTTCGAGTCCCGGGCGACAATCCCAATGGCTCCTTGATTTGACTTAAAAGCTCCATCACAATTAAGCTTCACGACATTTGAAGTAGGGGGGACCCACTTAAGTGAACTCTCTTGAGAGGAGTGAGAATGAACCAAAGAGGAAGGAGGAGTCGAAGAGAGTGAAGAAACGAAAGCAAACTCACATTGCATAACATTTGAGGCTGAAATCACTTGACTCGGACACAAGGGAGTATGCTACAAAATAAACTTGTTTCTAGCTTTCTAGATATTCCATGATGTGATAGCGATAGAGGCTACTGGCTTTAAAGCTTGTGACTTTGATGGAAATATGTCGATAAGAGATGATATGCGAGAAATATATATGTATGTATGTTAGTATATAATATTTATTTTATGTATATATAGTGTTCATCAATTTTAAAAAGTTTCTTACAAAGTTTTCATTTTCGAAAGTGGATCGAAGTAATGGATATATAATCTAAATTCTAGGCATTTCATCTTAATTTTAAACTAACATTACGAACCCTTTACTTGTGATAACTATAATCAAAAAGTATACGCAAGTTTGAAATTCAAAAGTCAAACTTCTGTAGTTGACTTTTAACCTAAAAATAACTCAAACTTGACTTGGCTGTAAAATCTTCGTTTTTAGGAGTTACAAGGCCCACCTTATATCAAAATGGACCTTAGAACATCCTTTATCATATTTGAAAGCCTAATTTAGATTTAAAGAATCTCTCGACATGCTTTAAATGGTCAGTCAAATTTTATGGTACAACCAAATGTCAAACTAAAAAAGTCATACAAAAACTCATTTTTGTCAAATTTCAATTATTCCAACATGCTTAACTAGCCTAAAAACATGTACTAAAACTATCAAACATGTGTTCATACTTGTAACACTTTCAAATCGATTTTGCACTTGAATCATCTAGCTACAATTACATATATGTAATAACCAACTAATCTAGCAACAAGTAATGACAAGTAAATACTCACAAAGCTATAAGAAAAATCAACTTTTGTTTCCCTTTTGCAGGTCTTGACTGTTCACGTAAAACCACATGACAACCAAACAACTTTTCAAATCACAAATCAAATACACTAAGTCTACACTAGGAACCTTCCTTTAGATCAAAATCAATATGAAATGATCAATGAAAGACAAATTCTTAAATACTTAGTGCATGTAAGGTTCTTTTGTACGGATTTGTGAGGATTGAACAGGATTAATAATGGTATAATCAGGATTTAAATGCATGTGGAGTATGAATTTTTGTCAATGATCTTGTGTGTTTTTGTTGTGTGTGTGTTGTTTTCGAACGGCAACAAGGGAGGGAGAGAACAGGTGAAGTGAAAAATTTGTAAAAGAATTATAAGTGTATGTGTGTATCTATTTATAGAATACAAGTTTGATCAATTGGCAATTTAGGTCCATCCTTCTCATAAGTCCTTGCAAGTTAAATACAAATTGGTTATATTTCCGTTACTTAGTCTACCAAACACGGGTAACATCACGTTAATAAACATTTTTAAATCCGTCCCACTAAATATAGTTTAAAACCTTTAATAAAACATTAAACCTCGTAAAACACGACCTTTAAACACGGTTTTTATAAAAACTCGAGGAAACAAAAAAAAATTGATTAAAATACAAAATTAACATATTTACGCTCTCGAAGCAATAAAATATATTTTTCTGACTTCCTTAAATGCTAAAAACAAATAGAAACTAAATCATGGATTGAAATTCACTAATAAATGGAAATTCTCATCAATCCACATATATCATAAACGACTATAATTATCTACGTAATTAAAAATAACTATCTTAGGCTAGGGATAGACGTTGACCTGAAACTCGGGTTGTTACATTGGTAAATTTTAGGATTACACCCAAATCGCCTTTACATGTTGTTTATTAACTAACTACATCAGTTAGTTAACCTCCAGTTTAAACCCTTTTCCACTCTCATCTTTAGAGTGATGATCCACTAGAACAACCCATAGAACCAATCCTTTAGGAATTTACACCAACTATTTGTTTTGTTACACCCTTACACCTTAACCTACCCTATTAGATTAAGTTTAATTTACAGTTGCTAGTTGCTTAAAGTGTAAAGTTTGTATTTCCCATGTCTTGTGTCATTTTTATCTTTGGTGCGGTTGGAAATTTGCACATTGCAAATGGGAATGTATATTAGTAGTCAAAGCTCATGTGATTCTACTACCATCACAATTATTGGTGAATCTGAAGAACGAAGAAATTACTGATGGAATTATCTGGAATTATTATGATCGTGAAAATGGTGAAACTACACTGAGATTTGAAGTATAGTTAGCAAAAAAAAATCAAAAAAATGAGAAAAATTGCAACAAAAAGAGAGAGAAAGTTCGAAGATAATCGCTTCCCAAAGAGCATTACCGAAGGAATTACACGAAGGATCGATTATTCGTTGATACGTCTAAAAAATAAACGATGTAGAGTATTGTATAAAGTGGAAGATATCGTCATTTACCTTGTAGAGTATGTAAAGTTTTGGGATGATTGGGAAGTTGATCGTTACGAGAACACCAACTTAGGTTGTTGTTTTTTATCTATGATCAAGACTTTGTAAATAGTTGTGTCTTTATCATGATAACGGTCAAGAAATAAGTGTCTAGCAACTTGTATCTTAAGCCTTAATCTATTTGTTTCTTGATTTTTACTCAACAAAAATTTACTTCCCTCTCACTTGATGATTAGCCGCTGGTTTTACGTGAATGAGGATCCATACGAACATACATGTCTATTCTGTCGTTACGGCCATGTATGCATGTCTTGTACCTCATTGTTTTACGACTTTTAGTGTAAGTTAGAAGGTTCCTACCCTATATCATTCTTCATCCTAACTGTTGGTTAAATTCGAACGGGGATGTGATCGAACACACATGTCTATTCCGTCGTTACGGCCATGTATGTGTGCTTCAATTGCCTTGTTAGAGTGGTACTTCTGGTGAAAGATTGTAGAATGATCAACCGTACGCCTTTCCATACAAAAACCTATATTTACGTTTATAAACTTGTTACTCCTTGGCTTTAGTGGTGGAAATGTGTATCCTTGCCAAGCTTGTGATAGAACACTCGTCACGACCGAGCAATTAAGCAAATTAGTTACATGTTACCACATAGATTAGTTGAGTGATTTGAGTGTTTTCATCTTTTTATTTGGTGAGGTGTTTGGTTGTGTACTTGTAATAGATCAAATAAATGCTTTAATAGAAAATATCCTTAGGGATACATTTTTATAAACTTCTAAAGGCTACTTGAGGATAAGTAGGATTCAAGTGGGGGGATATTTGATGACATCAAATAACGTCTATTTTATAGCATCATTTATCCTATGATATTAACCCATTTTGTATAGTTATTGCAAAGAATTGTTACTTAATCATTTATATTTGAGAATTGCAGTAATTATGGAGTAATTGGTGAAAGTTAGCAAAAGGCGCGCATTCTGAAGCTTAAATGAAGATAATTTAAAGATTACTATTCTGAAGACCAATACGTCGTATCCATCAAGAAGATACGACGTATCCATGCCTGCACTCACCAAAGACCATAAAAGCTTAAAGATCAATACGCCTTATCCAGAAGACCCAATACGTCGTATTCAAGATATGGAATCAATATAATATTCTGGAAGATATCAAATGTGGTCCCTACTCCAAGAAAACACTAATACGCTGTATCCAACTCATTGGATATGCCATATTCAACCGACTTCCAGACCTTATAAATAGAAAATTTAAAAACGAGTTTTAGGTGTGCTAAATCATATTCTCAATACCTAAACCACAAAAGTCGATTTTTAGAAAAGAAAAAGAGCAGAAGAGGTCGAGCAACGTATTTAATTCCATAGGAGACATCGTGTAATTCCATATTACTTAGTAATCGTTCAGTTTTTGGTATCATTCCGTTACTCTGTTATTTACCTGGCTAAATTATTACTCTTGTATTCTTTATTAATGACATTAGAAGGCTAATACCTTCGAGTATCAGCCATTATTATGAAGAACTTGAATTTTTTGTGTAATTTGTTTTATATCGATTTCGTTTGATTTATCGTTTGTTTGCTTGTTTTATGTTTATGCAATCTTATATTTTGTTTACCGCGCTGTTTGATGAGACCTATCATTCAACCGTGTAATCTAGAAAAGGCGACCAAGCGGATTTCTAGAGTTTCGGGATAGCTCTCCATATAGTAATTTATACACGCTAGAATATAGTTACACAAATAATGTCCTATCCAAGTCCTGTGTCTAGGATACGCTTTAGAGGCTTACTAGTTTAATGGATATTGCCAATGGTTTTATGATCGTGTGACTAGCAGGCAGTCGGACCTAGATAATTCACAAATAACGATCTAATTTCCATTGGATAGTTGGAACAAGAGACTACTTATGTATAGATTGCCATTTACGCTGGTAAAGTATTGGTAAAGTGTCTATTAGCTAGGGTTTTAACAAGATCATCATTGCTATAATCCTAAGATAGACTAACATCACCAGGCAAATAAAGGATACTTTATGCGGATGCTTTAGAATTGATGACAAATTAACTGTGTCAAGGTCGATTATGATGATGAAACGCCTAATACTTAAGATGATAATGGCGGACCTATTGGCACCTCGAAGAGAAGAAATCATTGCACTAAATAAACAAACCCACGTTGCTAGATGCGGATAATAAATGTTAAAACAGTTTCTTATATAAGGTTTTGACCGTCTCATTAATCTTTTGTTAATTAGGCTTGTGTAGTAACGAGTTTCTTTAATTGATTGTATCACCGAACCGAAACCGTGCCAGTCTCTCAGGCTAAAAACCCACCCTTTCCATTAGAAAAGGATTTATACTGACATATGGTTTAACATAGGTATTAGAATAGAAATTAAGCATAGATTAAGAATAGAGCCAAGATATATAATTAAATTGATAGATTTAAACCTCGCACTCATTGAACGACACCCTACTTACCATGAAAACTACTATCGGATCGGTACACTGCCCGTTAAAGTGTTGTTTTTGGTTGAGTCGGCAAAATATAAATTTAAAACTTGAATCATATAAAAAAACAACCCTACACTACAACACATCAAGACTCAAAAGAACTTTTCTCTTCGAAGTTCATTTTGCAAAGGCATTGTGTTATTTAAAATCAATAGATAATGATGTGTAAAAATCTATAGCAATAAAGTTTATAAAATCAATACACAATCACTAAAATGTATTTTGAAAAATATCTCGAAAGATTAATGCCTCAGGGAATACCACACGGTAGTAAAAGTACTGGAGTGAGTAGTAATGCCACTTCACTAGTGGGCGAAATCCGATAATATTAATGCTGATATTATGAATAATACCTAGTGCATCGTGGTGAAATTTACTAGAGAGATATTAATCCAATTATAACATATTTAAATGAAAAAGATAGTTTATATTGAAGTATTCTTATATCAAAAACGAATGGTCACTAAGCCGCTAACAACGGTTTTTGAAGACTCTCAAACAGATGCAACCCAAACGATGCTAACAATGTAAGAGAATACGCTAGACCGGATGCAACTTAGATCGTTGGCGCGTCTTTCGATATATAAGTACTTGTTAAACTATTTTTGACGATTCACAGATAACGGATACAACACGATTTAATCACGTGAAAACATAATCAATTTCATATCAAATGAACTTATTAAGCACGAGATTAAGAAAGTCAAGCTTGGTCAACGGTCAAAGTCAATGGTCAACGACAAAGTCAAAGTCAACAGTAAAAGTCCGAAGACATGGTCAAACAAAGTCAATGATCTAATCATCTAAGTTCAAGGTTTTTGAGATTAAATTTACGAGGTTCGTGATGATCGTATAAAATTTACACAATTGGATTTACACGTATTTAATCTCATTTAAATAATTTTGTTCATTTTTGTGAATTGAAATGTAATCACTTTTGAAAACTAATTAAGTTTTGTACACTTTTTAAATTTTGAACTCTTTGAATTATTTGAAAACCTTTTCTTTTTTATATCTGAAGTTTTGAATCTTTAGTGTTTAATAAGAAATGTTTAGAAAAAGTCAAAGATTTGGTCAACATGAGACACAGGTCAAACCAAATTCAACCCGGGTCAAGGTTCAGTAGGCCTTTAAACCGGTTCAAGAAGATGGTTCGGTTGGCTTATTAACTGGCCTAACTTATGGTTCGGTGGGCTTTAACCGGACCAAATGTTGTTTGGTGGGCTGTAACTAGCCTAATAAGTGGTTTGGTGGACTTTGAGTTTGGCCCAATTGATGGTTTGATGAATCATGGTTAACCGATCCATAAGGTGGTTCGGTGGAGACCGTCCATCCTTGTGGTGGTTCAGTGGTATATTATGAACCGACCAATGGTGGTTCGTTGGTATTGTTACAATTGATCCACATGTGGTTCGGTGGAGACCAACCCATGTGGTTCGGTGGGTTCATTACCACCAGATCACTAGCATTCCATCCTTATGTTACTAGCATCATTGAGCCATGATTTTTCAACACAATAACCACAAGAATCTTTTACAAACATTTCATCAAACACTTAGTGTGCACCAAGAAAATCACTAATATTTTTAATTTAAGGCTTACAGATTAAACCTTTATTAATCGAAGACGATTAATTAGTGTTTTTAAGCTAGTATACATGACCAATAATCACACAAACAATCAAAACAAACACCCCTTGTGGTTCGTTTCTTTGAACACGAGCCAAACAACCCTTTTTTGATCAACCAAAATGATTGATATATATTAAAACAAGTTAACACTATCTAATAACATCATAAAAAACAAAAAGCCCTATGAAATTTCAACATCAAACAACTTTTAATTTTTTATCTGAACCAAAATCAAGAAAGTTTTATTTTTCAAGATAATGTAAAGAGATAAGCAAATCCTTGAATCATTATAAGAGTATATGATATATATACAATTTTCATGTTTTTACCTTTAAGGTCAAATTATGGTTTCTTTAGGTGTTGAGTGTCGACTATATTCTAGCAGCAAAAATGGGGAGTAATTTTTTTGGTTGATATGTTTCTTTGTCTAATATGTTGCATCTCTAATATATGCGAATGATAAACACATTGCTAGCCACAATGGCTAAAAGCATATACACTTTTATAAATCTGAGTCTTGTATACTAATAAAATGATGTAGGTAATTAGCTACTCATTTCTGACATATACACTTTTATAATTATCATATAAGTCTTACCCTAACAAGTTCTAAAGATTAGGGATTGTTGTTCATAAGTTTGTGATATAATCGGTATTAGTTTCCGTTTGAGAACTGTTATATATTGAACCAAAATCAGTTTTAGTATCTTTTTTTACTATTTTAAATTTACCGTGTCAATAACTTTTTTTGTGGAAAGGAAAATGTTGCCTTTCTAAATTAGTAATCTAAACTATGATAGAAAGTGGCCAATGGTCTCCACATTGCTGATATACTGGAATGTTTTTTGTTCAGGCCGCTGATGCTATATTTAGTGCAGAACCATGGACAACACTGTGCACAGCTAAGACTATTTTACAGGTGCAATTCTTGAACTTATTATTATATTGTGCATTGAGTTAGTGAGTTAGTATCGCTGTTCAACCTAGCAAAATTCAAAATGGAGTGTTTTGTTTTGTGTAAAGGCTGTTAGTTATGCTGTCAGGTGTATAGAGTCTAGGGGCCAGAAAAGTACCCCTCTTGTAAGCCAAACTGTTGGATGTATGTTGATACTTGTTTAAGATATGGCAGTGAGAAATTAATTTTCCTAGTATAGCTGTCGATAACTAGAAAAAAGCAGACAAGCCATTTCTTCGAGGCATAATCGGGTAACTCATAAGCAGGACATTTGCTATATAAGTCTGATACTCGTAATGGTAAAAGTGTAAAATACACTATATCAATCAGGTGTGGGGTCTTGAGCTTGCTAATAAAATAGTGTCCGTTTAACCTAATGTCTATAATTATCATTATTCTTTTTATAAATAAATCAACATATTAATTGTTGTAAGATTTGCTGTTATGTCTATAATAAGAAGTGTCCTTTTGGGTGATTTTATCTGATTTACTATGTTTTGTGTGTGGCAATAGAAAATAAATCAACAAACGATACAAGAAAAGATCAACCAACAACTCAAGTAATCTCATCAACTACGACCAGTACAGGGGAAAGCAATTCATCGACCCAAAGGTTTGAAGAGGAAATCAATGTTGCTTCCCGCCTTCGTAAATTTTCTTTTAATGATCCTAAAATGGAAACACGAAACTTTATACCCAAAAGTCTTCTTGGTGAAGGAGGGTTTGGTTGTGTGTTTAAAGGGTGGATCGAAGAGAATGGGACTGCACAAGGCTTACCGTTATCGTTAAGACCCTCAATCATGACGGGCTTCAAGGCCATAAAGAGTGGCTGGTGAGACATCTATCTGTCTCTTTTACTTATTTTTTTGTTTGGGGTATTGTGACTAATTTTGTTTCATATTTACTCAAAATAATGTGCTATTTGACAGGCAAAAGTAAGTTATCTAGGTGATCTCATTCATCCAAATTTGGTTAAGTTAATTTGTTACTGCATTGAAGATGATCAAAGGCTCTGCTAGAATATGAGTTTATGCCTCGAGGGAGCTTGGAGAATAATTTGTTTAGAAGTTAGTTTATGAACTCTAAATGTCTATTCTTTATTTATTTTTGTATTTTAAACTTAATGCATAGAAATCGATAATCATGTTAAATCCATTGTGACCATTTTCATATGTGCGTTTGTCATAGGATCTTTGCCTCTTCCATGGTCAATAAGAATGAAAATTGCACTTGTGGCTGCAAATTGCATAGTTAGTGTTTTTCGCCTTTCTAATGATATCCTTTTTTTTACAGGATCTGCCCTTATTAATGTAATGAATGTTATATTTCTAATTGGCAGTACTTTATCTTTTATTGCATTAGGTTACATAAATGTACCCCACATGGATTTTCATGTTTTAAGAGTTTGCGATATAAATTTCATGAACGGAGTATGTTGAAATTAACTTGACCGTCTTTAGTGTGTGCATCAATGAAATATACAATTTAATGCAATATAATTTAATTCAGTAAAATTTGCACTATGATGCAGTAAAATATATAATTTAGTGCAGTAAAATTTACAATGTGATGCAGTAAAATATACAACATTAATGTAGTAAAATTTACAATTTGATGCACTTAAATATACAATTTAATGCAGTAAAATTTACAATGTGATGCTAGTAAAATATACTGTTGATAGAAATAATGCCTAAAAACGTTATTAATATTTTTCGATCTCTCTACGTTTTGATAGTCACAAAATGTAAAAACTATTAATGAAAAATTATTTGTAAACAAGTAATTAGTAGTAAATTTTCATTTTGAAAATTTAATCACTTAAAGGTATGAATAAAATATGCTTAATGCTTTTCATGATCAAAGGAATTTTTAGTTTTTATAAAAATGTCACAAACATTTTTATATCTTTTACAAAAACATTTTTGGATTTAAAAGAAATGTTTTATTCAAATAAATATTTTGAATTCAAATTTTCTACCCTAAAACGGCTAGAAATGTTCCAGAAAACAACTCTCCCAGAAAAAAAGGGAGCGTCTGGGCTGGGCGGCCCCCTTAATTATAAAGGGCGGCCCCCTTAATTATTAAGGGGACCGACCCCTATTTAAGGGGACCGCCCAGACAAAAAGCCAGCTCAGCTGGCCTATAAATACTGGATTATTCCCCACTGTTTTTCTCACCTTTTGCACACACTTTCTTTCTGTTCTAAATCAGTTTATACACTCCTTTCTTTTCTTTGATCATTTAATCATAAAGCTTTGTTTCCAAGTGATCCAAGCTTAATTTCTCAAGTGCAAGAGAAGAATACTTCTTATCATCAAGTCAAGAAGTGTTATAGTATAGTTGGTATAGTTGTGTAGTTGTGTTATATCTTGTAAATCATTTGTGTATATTGTGAAGGTGTGTATCGTAGTTGTGTACAATAAGTAGATTGTTGTGATCATTGTAAGTATAGTTAGATCGGGGTGATCTTAGTAAGTAGTGATAGATTGGTGTGATCGTAGTAGTGTCTTGGTGAAGTGAAGTTGTGAAGCAAAGTGAAGTTGTGAAGTAGAGAGAAGTTGTGAAGTGAAGCCAAGTTGTGAATTGTCGTGAAGTGGTGTGTTGCGTTGTAACATCCGAGAATTTTCGAATTTTTGAATGACGATTTCAATCTTTGACTTTTAGGGTCTGGCTTGACTTATAAGAACGATCATCTAAATCACGTTTTCACGACTCGAACTCTAAAACAATTTGATGTGAAATGATATTCCAGACAACTTTTTAGTTATGCCTGAGACCTGGAAACGAGCCGAAAAGGGCTAAAACAGCACCGCAAAGATTATACGGACAACATACAACGCAAACACACAAAAATAATTAAATTTGTTTTTAATTATCAGTATTTATTTAATAAAAATATTAAATAAATTAGTCATCATTTTTAATTAAAAGCGTTGTGGATAACGCGAATACTCGGGTTGAAATCCATTTTTATTTCGGACGGAGCGAAACCGGTTCATAAAATGAATAACGGATATTTTATTAAATGTTATAAAATATTTCTGAAATATTATCAAATAAATACTCATTTTTATCAGAAAAATGATTCGAAAAACAATGGCGCAAGTTTCGTGATTTGAATCGTCCGTTAAGTCGCTCAAATGAGTCCCGAACCGTTTTTATAAAAACTATACCAAAAATGTTACACTTTAGGTCCCTCAACTATTAAACTATTACACTTAGTTTATATATATATATATATATATTTTCATATCTTTTCATTTCATTCATCTCTAATATACACACACATTATACAAACACTCTCTCCCTCTCCACCATCTTCTCCGGCAGCCGGCCACCACCACCACCGCCGGAAAACTTTTCCGGCGGGTTTTTCCGGCGAAGACCAAAAGACTCCCCATCACTCCGATCTATCCGATCCCCACCATCACTCTCCCTCACTCGCCACTCGCCACCACCGCCACCCGCTGCCACCACCATCGTCATACACCATCTACATCATCATCATCGTCATCATAATACCACCATCATCATCACCACAGCCGCAGCCCGGGGTGCGTTTTGGGCTCGACAGAAAAACCAACCAGGGTGAGTTGGTTTGGGTTATGGTCATAACACCAAGGGGTGTTCGTTTCTGTGGCAGCCGACACCGAGGGTGTGTTTGGTCCGGGTTGAAGCCACCACGACCCACAAGGGTGCGTGGGGTGTCGGGTCAAACCACCAGCGGGTGCGTTTGTTTGTTGTCACAGATTAGGGTGCGTTTGAGGTTTATAACAGACGAGGGGTGTTTATAATGATGGCAGTCGGGTCGGGTTGTGGGTTCGCTGCGTCGGGGTTGGGTTAACAGCCGGGGAAGTGAGTCGGGTTTGGTTTATAATGATGTACCGGGGGTGTTTGTTTATGGGTTTAGGTCGGGTCTTGGCTGTGGGAACGGCCGGGGACAGCCGGGGTGTCGGGCTAGGCTCGGGACAGCCGGGGGTGTTTGTTTGTCGGGTTTGACAGCCACCATAAAAGGGGGCGTTGGGTTTTGCATCGGCTAGGGTCCGTTTGGTTGGACAAAACCGCACAAGGGTGCGTTTGGTCTAAACAGCCGCAAAGGGTGCGGTTGGTTTGTGGTAAGAACAGCCCACAAAAGGGGCGTTTGGTTCTTGTGGTTATCACCGAATAAGGGTGCGTTTGGCTGTCAAAACAGCCCAAGGGTGCGTTTGGCTTAACAGCCACGCACAAGGGTGCGTTTGGCTGTCCATCAGCCGGGTCGGGTGCGTGAGTTTAGTTGCGGGGACAGCTGGGAAACAGCCGAGAAAAGGGCGTGTTTGGTTTGTTTGGTTTAACAGCCGGGGGCTGTTGGGTTTGGCTGCGAAAACAGCCGGGGTGCGTCGCGTTTGAGTGTGTTGTCACCGAAATAAAGTGAGTTTGGTTAACACAAAAATATATAAATTGTTTCATTTAATTGATTAACGAATAATATGTGATGGAAAATATTAGAACTTGCGCGGTCTAGTTAAAATATGAAATTAATATTAAAACGGGACTTATATTGATGTATAAGCGATATTAGATATGCTTTAGACGAGAATTGAACTGAAAATGGACTTTGGCACCTTTTTATAATGAACGATTTAAATCAGAAAATAGAACATGAGATTCGGGATTCGAGGTTTCGATAACTTAGACTTTGGTTTATAAAATATAACAAATTATATTTTGACGGACGTTTTGGTATAAAACGGGACTTCTAACTCTCAATAA
>BQNB010123535.1:0-20080 GCA_026074375.1 Tanacetum coccineum
CAATCTTACTTACTCGTCCTAAACTCACTCATAGAGATATAGGCTTTCATCTTCGAACGAACTCATGCGTTCTCACGCGACATATACGCGACGTTACCCTCGCTAAATACGAGGCGAAAATTCAACACAAAACAAATGGTAAATTTTACCAACGAGATCAAAATATAATTACAATCGCCCTTATCATGAGAGTCAAAATACGCCACGAAACATATCCGGGAAAAACATACATCACGTCGTTCTCAAAGGAAGACTTTAAACGAAAGATCAACCCAAATCTTAGTTTGGTGATTATGACGACAAAATAAAGCGCACGCCGCTACACAAAACCAAACCATACGTCGCCCTCGCGGTCTCATTTAATAATGCACCACCGGTTACGAAAACATTCCGGAGCACATACGACTCTATTGAACACATTATTAGCACTAATACACATAACCACATAATCATATAAGCATATATTCGCATATTCGTCTTTTTACAATGACTTTACATTTCGGCCTAGCTTTACTTAGGCATTTTATCACGCTTGCTTATGATTAAGCCTTAGCAAATAAACCATGCTAGCTTATCATGAAGCTTTCGCAAATAAACCATGCTAGCTTACCATGAAGCCTTCACAAATAAACCATGCTAGCTTACCATGAAGCCTTCGCAAATAAACCTTGCTAGCTTACCATGAAGCCTTCACAAATAAACCATGCTAGCTTATCATGAAGCCTTCACAAATAAACCATGCTAGCTTACCATGAAGCCTTCGCAAATAAACCATGCTAGCTTACCATGAAGCCTTCGCAAATAAACCATGGGTAGGCATACCCAGCCGACCCATACCATATCATATATCAGACAATAGCATTTAGACAATTTAGTTTACATACTTTTTCAAATAATCAGGCAGCGAAGATTTTGCCGATCCCATTTTGCATTATACCATGCTTGCTAAATAGTCAAGCCATTCTGACAATAATTTTGACTTAATCACGGCTAAGTCCTAACCAACAATAACGTGCTTGCTAAATAGTCAAGCCATTCAGACAATAATTTTGACTTAATCATGGCTAAGTCCTAACCAACAATACCATGCTTGCTAAATAGTCAAGCCATCTCAATCAATAAGCCTTGGGTAGGCGTACCCATCCGATCTAAAACTTAATGCCACATCATTGGCAACACTAAAGTGACCTAAGCGCTTACAATTAATCAAAGTACATAACACATAGAGCACATTTTCATGAATTTCGACAGCGGTGCTCCCGCAACTAAACATAAAAGATCAACAGGATCTATCTGAGCATTAAGGATTCAACATTCGTGCTTTCAAAGACTGTCACACCCCGACAATGGCGGAAACTCAAGAATGTAACATAATGATCAATCATAACACAAGATACAATATAAAGAAAACTATAATGCATAACTTCAAGTGTTACAAAGACCATCAATCTCGAATAACCTCGAGTGATGTCCCAAATCATAATCAAATCCGCAACTCTTACAATATCCAGTAGCCCACACAGGGGTCCAAATCCAAACTTAAACCAAAATCTTCCAAATACTAAAACCAAATGAAATAACAAGCAAGACTTCACATGAAAATCCACTAAGGATACTTCTAAGTCTGCTATCATAAATCACCAACTTATTCCTCTTTTACTTCACTTGAAAATGACACTCAAAAACATCAACAATAATGTTAGTGAACTCGTAGGTTTGACCTTAAACCTAAAAGTTGTGCCAATATTTTAAACATTGGATAATAGTGCAATATGACAGTGAATATATATGCAAACAATCCTTGACATAGCATCCCCGTTAGTCAATCACCATATGTCACTTACGCACTTAAAGGGCCTACCAGCTGGAGCACTAAATTAGGGCAGGACCACACACAAACTAGGGTAGGCATACCCGTCCGCTTTAATAATCACACAAATACTAGGTAGACGTACCCATCCGATCCAAACAATCATGCAACACATAATATTCACATAGCAATCATAAGCACATATCATGTCCCAAAAACAAAATCACATTTCGCACAGTTCAATTCAAAACAAGCAAGTTTTTAGCAACCAAATCTCAATCGCACAAGCAAATGCAATGACGCCCGCACACGACCTAGTCTAGTTAATGTCTCATTTTAATCATTCATTTCCAACACACTCTTCACGTTTGATGCATAGAGTCTAGACGCGTTATACAATTACCCGAACAATTTAGTGGTGTGATGGTTGACAACATATTCCCACAATCATATCAATCTCATTACTCGATAATACATACTTATACTATTTAGAGAAAATAGATAAGTAATATAAGTAAATATTTATAATTAATAATTATAAACATATCTCGATAAGTTCATTCGGTAACCTTAGTCAACCGCAAAAATAATCATAATAGGGTTAAAGTGAACTTTACTCATAATAAACATATTAGAGAAGTTTCGAGAAAAATTATATTTTTCGTCTTTTAGTGTATTTATTAAATAAATAAAATAATTAAATAATATTTTATTATTTAAATTCAAAAATCATGTTTTTAGGTAAAATTTATAAGTATAAACGTTTTACGAAATTTCGACATGACCCGTACGTTCATACAACGTTTTCCAAGGTTTTTAACCTTTATTTCAAACACTTTTCAAACTTTCGACACTTTTTGAAAAAATTCAAAAATCTAAATCTTTAACGTTTACTAAAACGTTTTTCCCAAAATAGCGTTCAATATCACTTCGCAAATACATTTCACTTTCAAAAAGTCCGTCAAAACTCTTATAACGACTAAATATCGCTTATTGGGCTTTAAGGCCCAATAAAGGGTCTCAATAAGATATTTATAGAGCCAAAATAACGATCCATGTCCATAACCAAGGTCCATTTATATCCATAAGCTCATACTACGAAATAGAAAATAATTCCTCCGACCACAATAAGCACTCTCATTAAGCCACGGATAAATAGCTAAATTGAGGCCGTAGTTCCAGTAACTCCACAATTAACATATATTAAGCTTAACCATAAGCAATAAGCTACGTACGCTTTGTTACTACCATAAGCTAATGAATAATAGTCCACAAACCTACGCCACATCCACAAAAATAGTCAAAATCACTTCCCTTGTGATGTGAAAAAATGACCGTGGCATTTAAGCCCAAAATAGCCACGAAATACTTAAAAATAAACCCCGAAATAAGCTATACAATCTACAAAAAAAAAAAAGCTATCTAGCAACATATGTTATTTAACCATCACGACCACAATATCAAAACTACAAAAAACCGACTTTATTTCTTTCTTTAAATCCAACCAACCAAACACCCTTTTTATCTATAGTCCTTTCGTTTCTACAAGATCGATTTTAACGACGATCAACCTTGATGACAACTAACATATAATACATCAAATATAAACCCAAAAGGACGAACAAAACTAAATTTAAAACTTACAAGAAATCTTCAAAATATTAGATTTCGACACGAACCATAAACAACCCAACTTGTTCAAATGCGAATACTCGAGCACTAAATCACCCCAAAATCACCAACCTTTAGATTTTTTATCAAAGTTGAAAAACTATTATGAGTTTGTGTGGGTTGTGGAATCGGACAAACCAAACAAGGATGAAAGAGAGGAGAGCTTTGTTTTGTTGAAAATGAACTATGTGTTTTCAAAAAAGAGGATAAGATATTTTTAAGTGTACCAACTATGGTACACTATTTGCTAAAATCATGCCTTTATGAGTTTACCCTAAGAGAGGACTAGACCGGATTCTGTCTCCAAGGGGTCTCGGTCTTTCTTTTCGTGTCGGGATCACTTAAAAGCTCGTAAAACTCAAACGTAAAATACTCCTCAAAGTTACTTAGCATTTTTATTCACTTAAAAAATACTTTTCCCATAACCTAGAGTATTTACACGACATATTTACACTTCAAACCCTTCAAAACTCATTTGGACATTAACGGACGTGTCAGGACTCGTTTTTCTGGCATAACTCAAAATTCACGAGTCAAACCACCCGTAATACAATTAACATAATAATACCTTCCAAAAGGGATTATTAATCACAATAAATCATAAATTACCAAAATTCTCATAAATCTGACCACCGTTAACGAAGAACACGTTTCCGTATCTAATAAACTGACGAAAGTCAAATAGTCCAAAGGACTATAAATGACATATTCAGACCATAAAAAGGGTCACAGGTACAATAATGGTGCCTTCCAGCATACTACTCAGAGAGTATAAAGCCAAAGCCATCATACTGATGAATACCAGTCAGTTTGCAGTTGCACTCACTTAAGATGAATTCCCTCACTGGAATTTCATCGCGACTGAATTTTCTTTTACCACTATCAGAGTCAAGGTGTTCAGTGACATATGGGAGTACACTCCGTACCTCCAACCATTACCCATATGAACTCAGCCCTTAAGTGCACTAAGTTTTCCAACATTCCTCCCCAAACTTAGTTTACTTCCTTTGCATGAAATTAAACATTAAACACAACAAGTGCATAAACAAAAAATAACACGAGGGATTGAATTTTCCAACTATAATTTCATGTGCAATATCCCTGAATTTATGCAAATATGCCCAAAATACGTGCTTAATCGTTTCTTATTAGTTATTGTACATTTGAAGATTTTGAAAAAAATAACACTATGGTGGACTCAATTTAAGGAAAAATTGGACAAGATTGCAACTATACACGAAGATGATGAAGAATTGGCATATAGTTCGTAGAGACGGTGTCACAAATCCTTGTGACGACATCAAAGTTATCAAGCCCGAAGAAGATTCTACGGGTTGATGGCGTCGCAATTAACAAGCGACAACGTCGCGACTATTTTCCTATATATACTAACCCTATTTTTTGTGTTTTAAAGAGGAAAAATTGGAGACAAATTTATACTTCAAAGCACCCTCCCCTGTGTCTTAAGGGTTTCTAACCCTATTGTACTCATCATTACTCCATGTTTTATTGAAGTGAAGTTCTTTTATCCTTTAATCTTTCAATATGTCTATGTATTGTTTGATTAATTGTTCTTCGCTTTCAATAAACATGCTTGGCTAAATATAATTTGTGTTTGCTTATGATTGCATGAAACCTAGTTGTTTATCTTGAATTATTGCTTCTTGTTAATGATATGCGCGTTAGGCTTTAGAAAACTAGCTATAAAATATTACATTAGCATAGACGTCAAGGAAAACATGCTAGGTAAAGATGCTCACGCAATAGTCTTCATACTACCTTGCCATTTGGGTTGATTCCGAGTTAGGTGTTTAATTTATTAAATACTTACAAATTCCATTACGAGGGTGATGGGTAATAAAACAAGAGGCGACAACTAGGAAGTAGTGCATGATTAGGTAAACACATTTGTTTAACCACAAGAGTTTTCCTCAACCTTTACTTTTCTGCAATTAGTATAGATTTAGGAGTAGTTTAATTAATTTAAAACAAACCCCCTTTAAAACCCAAGATTTTACTTGCTTTCATAAAACATAAAATACCAAAAATAATCTTCTTTCAACCTCTAGACCTTAAGTAACCATACAATCGACGCCTGACCAAAACTATTCTCCTACAGAACGATAATCACCCCCGAGTATTTCCTATATCTACACTACATACGAGAAGGTACACCACATAGGAGAGGTGTGTTAAAACTTTGTTATGCAATCAACCACACTCAAGATTTTTAAGCGCCGCAGCTGAGGGATTAGTATAGGTTTCGAATTCTATCAAGCTTAGTTCTACTTACTAGATTCCTATCAAGTGAGATTTTTATTTTCTTTTCATTAGGTTTCTTTTAGTCTATCTTTTCTTTGTGTTATGTGTTTGTAATTTTATATCATTTGAACTCTATTCACTTTTTGTCTCATGGAAGCCGCGAAAAATCCATAATGCTTTTCCTAGGGATGAACTCTTTACCTTACGAAAAAAATGAATTTAACTTATCGTTTGAAAATGAGGGGGACCGTAATGTTTGTTGAATTAATTAAGAATTATGATGATTCTGGTTAAGAGGAGTTAGAAGAAGACGATAATGTAGTAACAGGAGAGGAATTAGGAGTAGAGTACTTTGACAAATTTCTAACTAGAAGCGAATTAGCATATCATAAGTACTTAATGTGTGCCCGAGTTTCGTCCTTGTTCTTGAGAAACCCTATCATTGTATGAGGAAGTCCTTCGAACCTTAAAATACCATGAAACTTAGGACATGTACATGTGGGGAAGGCCTACATAGATCTTAATTCCCCTATAAACATCATTACTCGTATGCAATACAATTGAATCATGAGGAAATAACTTAAACCTAAGGAAGATCCTCAGAGCGTATAGGAATACTTTAATTTTACGGGAAGAGTTAGAGTAATGCATGTCGCTGTAGGAAATTTCACTTATGTTTTGGATTTCGTAATTGTTGAGGATATTAGTTGGTTAAGACCCAAGGGGAGGGGTAGGGGGGGGGGGGGGAAGAGGGGAAAAGAAAAGGAAACAGGCGGGGCGGGCCGCGGGTGGTGCGCGATGGTTGGAATGCGCAATGCAGGGGATGCGCGGATTATTCCCAGTGGAGTACATATGGAAGGCCATTATTATTTGACATAGCAAACACGACTTATGATTGTATTGTTAAGCATAGAGAAGTCACAAATAGAGTCACCTGAACTTATGCTTATTATATAGCCCCATAAGATAGAGCAATTCAATTCGCTATCGGACTTGGAAAAAGAGCATACATAATCGGTCTACTTTAGGAATGAGGAGGATAAGAGAAGAGGAGTAGATTATGTGATGAATAAGATATTAGGGTTTATATAACGCAATGATTAGACCTAGGTACCCGTAATAATGTAACTGGACTCAAAGGAAGATAGTCGTGGAGATAACGCCATGACGAGGAAGTCACGAAAGAGTGTGACTCCGAGTCTCAGCTAGGAAGACTCCGTTAATAACCAACACGGTTATTGAAGGCAACCCAATTTTTTTATTTCCTTGCATTTAGAATGACAAGTGTTTTATTTATTTATTTATTTATTTTATCAGTTTGATTTTATATGTTCATGACTTTTGTTTTCACTAATTAACCTCTGTCTAATTATAATCAAAGGTAGTTTGCATAAACTAAGTGTTAGGGAGAAAATAGAGGTTTTTAAGACCATTTTTAAAACATTAAAAATAAATAATTTAGATTAATCCACACTATTATGTTTTGTTTGATTGTTTTGAGTCATATGTTTGTACTAACCGTTTTTGTGGCCTATGCATAAATTTTTAAAGGAAATAACTAATAGGATATTTGTGCATAAATTATTCAACAAAACGAAACAAAAAGTTTTACATGCTCTGGAGACAACGTCATGATTTTTCCTGACGGCGTCACCAGCAACTACAAAAATTTTACATTTTTCGAATTTTTGAAAATTAATTTTTGTGTAATTTCTAGAATTTTTAATTTTGCTAATTCTTGCAGAAAGCCACATAAATTAGCATAATTCAGTCTTAGAATATGTTTTTTCACACAAACAAGCACACACATACACAAATACTGAAAGAGAGGGAGGAGAAAGGATGGTGGAGGTGGTGGATACTACTTTGCTTTATTCTCTTTTCACATGTAGAAACTCACACTCACACATCCTCTCTATGTGTAAGAGGGTTATATATGTCGCCTTTATGCCAGCCATGGGCCTTATGGTGGGCTTCCATGGGCTGGGCTTGGACTATTACATTAATTATACTAACGAACTAGCCTATTACACGCTTGATATCATCTAACTATTAAAAAGCTTGTGAGATCGATAATGATCATCACTTCACTAAAACTGAATTTCTAACACTCTCCCCAAAGGGACGATCGTTAAGTCGCATACATATCACCACTTTTTGAATTTGTCTAACATATTCTATCATTACTGTTTCGTAGGATTATTATATCACAATTAAAAGGGTTGTATATCGTTTCTCGTAGAATTTTACGCTTGTAAAGTTTTGCTTTTGGTCTTTGATTTCTGGTTATATTTATAAAGAGAGCCCGTAAGTTCTTAGATTTTTTGCTTAGACGATTCTTGTGAGGACGATTGAGTTCGGATATATCTGTTTCTTCTCCATTATTGAGCATACGCCGGAGGAATTAGTTTCTCTCGCTTTTCTTTTTCCCTTATTTGTTTTTCGTAACTCCATACGACCAATTGGGGACAATTGTTCAAAATAAGTTAGGGGAAAAAAAAACCATAAAACTATTCTTTCAATTGCACGTTGCTTTGTCCTAAAAATATGTGTAAATATACTAAAACATAGCGTATACGGTAATTTTAACCCAAATTAAAAAAATTATGGCATAAACCTGTGAAACTTAATATTAATAGTGTCTCATTGGATAGGAGTTATATGTCTAGCACAAAAACCCTACCACTAAAAAAATTTCACCCCAAAAATTGAGGATTCACACCCTAGATCTTTATGATTAAAGCATCCATCTTTGATGCTTTTAAATGATTTTAACCTTTAGCTTGCTCGAGTTAAGGAATTAGCAATCACATGTGTCTCGTTCATAGATTGATCAAGAATGTGTGGTTTTGTCGCTTTTTCTGGAGCATTGGCATCGTAGATTAAGAAAAGTGTACTGGGAGTATTCATCAATGTCTAGAATTTGCTTTAGAATTCATCCCGAGACTGCTAGTGAGATCACATTCTCGTAGTGATTAATTTACTATATAATAAATACCACTAGGATAAACCCATGTTTTTAGCCTGTATATGTTATAGTTATGATGGTCCCCTCGATCATATAACTACCCCCACACCCTTGCTACGCACTCATTTTTAGTGCGAGATATCCCTAGTACACCTCTCTAAGCCTATCCTTTTCGTGGTTCTCATGATTTTTTGATGGATTCCGGATTATTAATGAAGAGCATTGTTTACACCCCACCAAAATGTTACACCCAAATTACCTTAGCCTTCCTTGTATGTACTCACTTTTAGTACATTATTGTTATCACATTTGTTAAACCTCAGTTTAATATGTTTAACTTGAGAGTAACATGGTGGGCTAAGCGAGTCTATTATTAGTGTATACAGTTTTGGGACGATTGGGATTCATGGTAGTTTTTATTATACGGAGAAATGGGGAAGAAAAGTTAAGTCATTACCCCCATGTTTGTCTAATATTCTTCCATGTTATGTGATCCTTCTCAATTCGGGTCATTAGTTAGTTTATGTTATTGAGTATACTCCTCTACGGTTTGTGAAGTCAAGAGGGTTATGATTCTTTTGTGTATCAAGATTTGTGCTTATGACAAGAACTTCTTGAGTATATAGACGTACACGAAAATGATGCTTCCGAGAGTTCGCAACCATCATGGGGGAAAATGTGTACATCCGAGACTTAGTTGACTTTGATGGTACCATATCAACTTCCAGGGGGAAGTAGTGTATACTACTTCACTTAGAATGGTTTGTGAAGTATTCTGCAAACGTGAGAAGAAAAGTTGTTGATTTCTCGCATGCACCCCTAAACAAATATGCACCAAGCCCTAATGACAAGAAGCAGTGGTTGTTAGTATGGTTTGACTTCTATAAAATTCTGCTGTGCACTTTGATGATAAGTAAAAGATTGTTCAAGCTACATTAATGTTTCAGAATCTGCTCAAGATAGGGATGTTGGTTTTGGGGGAAGCTAATTCAGATGAAGAAAGCTTTTCAAGACATGCTGCATGAATTGGGGGGAAGTTAATCCAACTCATGCATACTAAAATGGTTCAAGAACAAGTAAAGACAATGAAGATCCAAGCTGGAATACAAGTTTTAAGACGAGGAGAACTCAGAAGACAACTTCAGCTGTGGCAGCGCTTTGGAAGACTATATTACGTTGTTATTTGTACTTGTTAGGAACATTGTAAGTAATTCCGTAAGTCCACATATTAGGGGAAGTTTATTAGCCCTAAAATATGGTGACTTATCTGGAATTGCATTTATCATTTATAGTCCTGTCGGGTTAGTTTAGCTAGTAAAGCCCGGGACTATAAATACCCCCTCCATACTTCCATGGAGGGGTAGAAGCTCACTTTTGTAAGGTGAAAGTGTGTGTGTTATCTCTCAAGCACACACCTCTTCCCATTTCATCTTCTTTCTCTCTATTATAATGGCTACACATCTCTTTCATTTTACCATCCCTCCGGATCCGTTGTTCTAAGGGTGAATCTATTCTAACAATAACTAAATCTTCTTTATGCACAACGTTGGTCGTTTGATTTGTGTATCTACCATCTTTATCTCAACATTGAATCTTCAAACCCTATCTTCAAACCCTTCCTGCTCTTTACCTTTGAGATGGGGACATATAGTTTCCCATGAGAGAAAATTAGCCTCTAACGAAACAACCCAACCTTAAACAATGTCTGGCCTCGACTATTATTATTGGAAATCTATAAAAACGATCAACAATGTATTGTGAAGGGACATTTAACATAGCAATGATTCATTGGAAGTAATATGTACGTAAAGAATCTAGTTGCATAGCCCACCGATGGGCGAGGCGAGCCTTGTGAGTATCCAAGAAATAAATTAAGTAACGGCTAATGAATTACTAAAATAGTAAAATACTTATAAAGTGAAATAAAGAAAAAAAATGAAATAGTTGAAAAGGAATAGTGAAACATTAGAAAAATTAATAAAATACCATAAACTTGCATCCGTAAAAAACTAACGCGTAAAAGTTTGAAGTAATAAGGAATGCCATTGTTCATCAAATTAATGTAAAAACATACATTCATAACTGATGCAAAACTTTCTTCCTTAGACAATGTGACCGTTCGTGTAATTACTGTTTTTCGCAATATGTCAGTTTTAATCATGCTTGCTTTTGACATTTGAAACAACCAAATAAAAATTAATACATGTATAGACTTGGGAATCGCTTGACAAACTAATTGACTTACTCAATACTATAAATTTCAATGTTATCACAACAAACCTTTTCAACTGTTACAAAGTTCAAACTCTCTTATAATAGAATGTTAGTGAATAAACCTCTCAATAGCTAAAAAAACAATGCCTATAAATATAGGATTAAGTTCGTAAATTTCATTCTTGTTATTATAAAACATTTTCATTAAAACTCTATGCCACCACAAAAAAAGGAACTGAACTATTGTCTACATAGAAAGCTTGTGCCTTTATTGAATTGTGTAACAGAATAATAAGTAAGATTCTTAGTCTTTGTTGATTCAATACATTCTTGAAACCATTCATTGTAAATAAACTACAAATGTAAAAATACACATGTTTGAATCTGAATGAAATAATGTTGTTTGTTTTTTATAATTGTCTGAATGTTTAATTGTCCATTTTTTAAAGTATATATTAGACCATAACAATACAATGAAAAAGAAACTTGTGTAAACATGAAATAAAACATATTGATCTTAAATTTAACACAATAATAAACAATTAAATAAATAATTTTAATACATCTCCAAAATTTAACATAGTAAAAAACTATTACACGAATTATTTTAAAATAAAACATAAGTTTAACGCAGTGAAGCAACAAATAACTAACGTATCTAAAATCAAATAATTCAAGCTTGCATTATTTCTTTCATTATTTTTCGGATTTAAAAGCACCGGTTTGTATTCGAAAACGGTTTCGTCTTACCAATGACCAATCTAGTCCAATAACAATTTGCAAAATTCAATATTTTGGCCCACTATTTTTCTCTTATGAAATTCGGCCCATGTTCAAAATGTGAGAATGTGAGATAACCTATAGCCCTAAACTAAAACCTAAACCTAGATATAAAAGTCTCACTACCTAATGTATTCTCATAAGCCTCTCTTTTCAAATCAAATGCAGCCACCACCATAAACCTCACGTCAAAAGCCAACATCACAAAAATAACACATCCCTTATGCTTTGTTTTTTTTCTAAACCGATTAACATGCAATCTCACCCCCTTTTCTTCTAAAACCCACGATGTATTCTAAACCAAATACTTTGGAAACTATAACCACAAACCAATGACATAAAACCAATAATCATTTTTAAGGACATGTTCTTGAAATGATTTAGGTAATATTTTTATTTACTTTGAAGCAAAGATCGATGATGGGTTATCTAGAATCTATAAAGATTTTCTGTGAGATCTTTGTATTCTTGTTTATGTTATATATTTTTTTTTCCTTGTTCTATTTTTCTGCAAAACATAAACAAAACTTGGTCTGGCTGAAGATTTTGTAGTCTTAAGAACCGATAAGACCTAATTACCACCTCTTACTCGGGTAAGATGTATGCCCTCTTACCGCGTCTGACTCAGCATAAGAAACAAACAAGCCTCATGTCTGACCGCGTCTGACTGGGGTAGATTCAGAGGCGGTCAGACGTTTTTTATGAAAACAAACACACCCTTAGTCGGGTGACATATATTATATGCTTATGGTCTTATAAAATAAATATGGAAACAAGTCTTGATTATTGAGTATTGACGAACTTCCTTTCTAATCTAGATGACATCTTTTATATAGTAAAAGAAAACCTCAAGTGGGGATTTCGTATTTAAGCATATCATGAAAGACATGGCAATCTTCCTCCGAGTTTAACTAAATATGAAATAAGGGTTATAAATAGAACTTCAAATACAAATGTTAATGGGTGTTTGGTGATATCTAATTATTGTGTTCTCAAGTACCTAGTAAGCAATCAGATTCTAGTCACCTAGTGTTTGGGTAATGTGAAACTGGTTATAAGTATTTAGGGTCAAGTCATCAGTCTAGAATTACATAAAAAAATATTCTGATTATCTGATCATTTATGGTCATTTTCCTGCAGCCCATTTAGTAAAACTGATATGATTGTGACAATTCTATGTTAGAATCTAACTTTCTTTTCTGGGGAACCATGGTTTTCGACCTTTTGACCGACTAATCCGATGTAGCATTATCAGAATCTCACTTTCAAAACACAATGCGAAACACCGCCTAAATCCCTAAGAACCAAGTGGTACAGATATCATCATTACTTTCTAGAACTCACCTAAACTAAATTTCTTACACTTTCTTATTTCCTTGGGAAACAAATGTTGTGTATCCGGACTAAGCCGTTGCAAGAAATCCACATAATTAGTCAAGTGAAACTGGGCTAGCTCAATCGGATACCCCTTATGAGGCCTCTATACCAAAACACCACACATTACATATCATCAACAAAACATATCAACCTCATAACCTATATTCGAAAACCATAAGAAAATAAAGCACTAACGTAAATTTCCATATTCTAGTGAAGATCGTAAGAAAACACCAGATGATATTGATGAGTCATACATAACCGATGCGGCTTCATCAGATGGTTCGGTCCAAAGTAAACATTACCAACATCCCCTGCACCAGTCAATCACCCCGAATTTTAGATAAAAAAACCACAGTTATTCATTATTATCATCTTCTAAAACATATAAGAGGGTCTCCCGGATTGCTTACATTTAAGCAGATAAGCAGCTTGAAATCCAAACTGCTTATGCACCCAAAATAAGCAGTTTTCTGTAAGGGACATGCTTATTTTAAAGTGCTTATTTTAGTTTAAACTAAGGGAGTAAGGGGGCGTCAGGGATTGCTTATTTTTCTACTTTTATTCTTATATGCTTATTTTTTAAGCACAAGCAATATTTTTTTATCCAAACAATAAGTAATTTATGACAAGTAGAGCTGCTTAGTTCAAAGTGTTACTTCAACCAAAAACTGTTCATTAACATCTTCTAAAACATGTAAAAGGGGTTTTGTGATTGCTTATTCATTTCTACATATTTGTAAGCTGATAAGCAGTTGATGTGATCCAAATAAATTCGGCATACCATATTAGCAACGCAACATGTACGAAGATCATTATACAATAGTTATAATCATACAAATATTATTAGTCACAATCATCACTGCACATATTAACATATATACGGCCTTAGAAAAGTTTTAGATGTTGGATTGCTAACTTCTGAGCCCATAATTTTTTTATTAACAAAACTTATTTTTATCAACATACCTTAGAATCTCCTTCATGTTGATTAGTCAATCAATTAAATGTTGATACATTTGAATGGAGAAGCTCCTTGGACATGATAAATTTAAATGTTGATCAGTCAGTTATCATGACCAAACTTTACTTGCCTGCCAAGGCCCTCCACCATGCCCACCGTGCTCATCCTGAAAACACAATCCCAAAAGGATAAATAATCCAGAAGAAAACATTTAACAAAACTCACTAACTCAATTTGTAAAAATTCACAGCTAAAACCTCCAACCTGGCAGCGACTTAAAAAATCGATAGCATTATGCTCCAAATCCACATCAACACATTCTCCTAATAACGCAATCGAATGAAGGATCCAATAACATAAACACGGCCAGCTGTAAAACATCATAAACAATATCAATTAAATCATAACTGTGTGTGTATGTGTGTGTGTGGGACTGAAAAAACATACTTAGCATCCAATACAACAAACAAAAAGAGCCTTACCAAATTCTCGGCACCAGGTAGGTTTCATCTTTTTGCAAGACTGAGATCCAAATTGTTTAACTGCACCGATACATCAAGTTATGAATACAAAATTAAGAGGTAACATGTTGATCACACGTAAAAGTACCTTTTTGAAATTATGTATCCATTTTCAAAAGGCACGATGCGATTCGTTTATTAACATGTGGCCAGTAAGGACCTAACCATGTGACAGCTAATAGAAAATCCCCAAATTTAACGAAATATTTGCCCCTTTTTTTCCACTTACTCCACAGAAGTTATTCAACCCTAAGCATAGAAAACACTTTCAATAAGCAATCTAAAGCAGGCCGGGTTTCTTGAATTTATACCAAAGTCAAAATCACAAGCATATAAAGCCGAATAGTATAACATCAATTGATATTGTTGGATAATTAATAACATAAAATCAAAAAATGACATACAGTGAATCGAGCATGTATAATACATTTCCGAGTAAGAAAGGGTGTTGGAAGGAAGAACGGGAGGCCTTCCTGCCATCCTTAGACAAGTTTTTACTGCCATAGTTGGGGCCTGACCATCATCAAGTCTTTTAGGGAACGATTTTAATTCCCCACCAGAAACATTGTTTGATTTGCTTGTCTTTGGATAAGGAGTCATACATTCTTCCATATACTTGTACATGCACACACCTATGTTTTGATCATCAAAATTTTACATAGGTTCTCTTTATATTAGTTGTTGATGAGATTTAGCCGATTTAGCTACTATAGATCCGCAGAACTATAACAAAATTTATGTTGCTTTTGTTTAAAATTTTATGTAGTTGCGAATAAATAAAAGCTACTTCACAATAGTAATATGGAAGATAACATACCCATCGGCACAACCACACTGGCCAGGGCGAGAAGACTTAGCTGCATAAAGACAGCCACCAAAGAATTGTTCTTCAACATGAGGATCCAATTTGCGTTCCTCTAGACGCTTTTCAGTTTCCTCACAACATGATAACTGTTCTTGGCCTCCTCTGTTTCTGCTTCCTAGAAAATCAATCAAAACAAACATTAACTTAAATATTATAACACTAAATAACCTCTTGATCAGTTACGATTTTAGACTTCTAAACATGTGGCATATACAACTCATGTCTTGTATAAACAGGCATAAAGTTGTTTCTTGATTTGTAAACACTCTTTAATTACTTAATAAAAAACATATATTAATAGTATAGTACTCTAGTTAAAATAACGCAACAAATAAGCCTCTCACGAACCAACAATACCCTAAAATCTTTAGTAGTTTTATTTCGAACACAACGATAGTACACTGATTATAAATATACTAAAATGGAAAAAACGCCTCCCATTTTAACAAGTACTCATATCAACCTATTTTGAATAATCATATAAACAATGAACCAATAAAAAAACAACAGAAAAATAATCATAGCATTTATATATTAGTTATTTTATAATTTCGCAGATAAGTATAACAATGCTGAAATAAATCACACAAACAAAAAGACCCATAATCAAACAAAACAATCATTATATCATCGAATTACATTAAAATAAGAATGAAAAGATATTGTTTATTGAATAAAAACATGGCCAAACCTTGTTAATATTAATAAGTCGATGAGTTGGATCACACAAATTCATTTTCATCCAGATTCCATCTATAAATTATTATAAAATGATCAGATTATTCGCATAGGAACCGTAAATCATCAAGGGTTGAATTGTTTTATAAAAAAATATAACATTTACAAACCTGTGTTTCTTACTTTGATGAAGCTATGATTCTAAAACACACAAACACGAGCTAAGTTTTGCGAATTTTGATGTGTTAGATTGGTGTTCACATTTGTTACTGAACTCGCTACTTTTTACTCATTCAGGATCTGAGATCATGCCTGATTGGTTTTTCAAAACTAATATGCCTTATTTAGTGTGTAACAGTTAAAGAGACTTATAAATTGTTAGCATTTTCTAATGATAATTTTAAAATGTTAAAAGCCGATTGTTATTGAATGCCAGAGAAGAATCGTATTTTCTAACATTAATTGACGTATTTTTTACGGAATTGATATGCTATTATGAATTCTAAAATGAAAAATGTTGTCTGGTGTATTATGTGTTTTTATTTTTAAATAAAATCACAATCAGGGACAGTTTGCTCTAGTGGTTACAGGCATTTGTCTATGTATGCATTATCTCGAGTTCGAGTCTTGCCATAGCCTTTTTAATACGAATTTATTTTCAAGATTTCATGATGCATACGTGGCTTAAATAAATACTTAGGTGGCTTTCTTGGCTGCTTATGTGGATTAAAAAAAATGCTTAGGTGTCTTTAAAAGGTGGTGACGTGGATTAAATTTTGGGTAAGGTGGCATTATTCGGTGATTATATGGCATTTAAGTTGCATGAGGTGGCATTGTTTTATCCTATTATATATAATGTAAGATATATATACATACATACATATGAGTACACTTGTCCTTCGAAAGAGCGGAAGAAACACTGGGTAATTTGGCATGGTTTTAAATGCTAGTCAACCAGCTAACTAAGGGTAAGTAAAAATTTCATGAGTGCCATGTTTAATCAAGAAGAATTAGTTTCGGGTTATTTTTCTAAAGACATAATTAGAAAACGGCAATAAAGACCCTGGTTCAGTAATTTTAATTTTGAATATGGACAAAAGTGTTGCTATTCAAAGTAAACACGTATAATCACTATCTATAAATATATGGTTTTAGCTAAACACGGTAATTTTTATTAGGTAATAGCCAATTAAAGAATAAGTACATGAGGTAACATCTATTGACGCCTAATTCTTTCCACCGGCTAATCGTCGGCCATGTTTGGATTGATGGGATCTTAGACATGTTTGGAAATTGCTAAGAAATGATGGGTGTTTTGGCTTCCAGAATTTTAGTTTGACTTGGAGTATTTCTTGTTTTTTTACATTAAAAGGGGATCTAATCGAGAGAGAAAAAGTGTTTCTAGAAAGAGAGCTGATTGAAATTGCTACGAAATGACCAAATGATGAAATGCGTGTTCATCTTAAAGTTACAAATCAATTTGGACACCCACAAAAGTTGTCAAAAGATGTTAATATTTAGTTTAGTCATTTTTTACACGTCCTATCAAGTAAAATTATAATGTCACTTCGTTTTGTTTTTCTTTTCTTGCCCTTATTTGATAGAAAAAAGTGTTTCTAGAAAGAGAGCTGATTGAAGGGATGATCTATTCACACTACCATTTCTGCTATATACACGAATAGTAAAAGATGATGTCACATCATTTATAACGTAAAGTTACCAGTACTGATATGACCATCCTCATATTTTAATATTAGTATATATATATATATATATATATATATATATATATATATATATATATATATATATATATATATTTATGTTCAAGTGGTGAAAACTTTAAAATAGACTACAATAAACACCACTAGAAACATGACATGTGGATTTTATAGATTTAATCTTTTAAAACAAAATGAAAATACTAGATAGGCATTTTAGTCATTTGACACACCATTCTAGCAAAACCTATCATAAATTAACAATTGAATTAAATTAATTTTCCGTCATTTTCATCTTTCTCTTACACTCAAATCTAGATCTTATCTTCATCTCTCTGCCAAAAAACCATTTAACTCATTTTTCTCTCTATAAAATATTTTGATAATAGTATATGCCTTACTAGTAATCACGAGATATCCCGACGATCGGAATCTAACGCTGTCACATCAACCGTCGTTGCATCACTCTGTCATAACCGCCACTAAAATTCACCCATCTGGTTCAAGGTTATGCATCGAGACCCACACAAAATTATTTTTTATGATGATCAGTTAGATAATCGGTTTCTTTTTTTAATGGTCAGCCATTTGCTACCGTTGCATTTCTCATCAATTATCTTGAGGAAGGTTTTTTAAACATTGACGTATCAATTTTACTAGTATAAATCTTGTTGTATCAGTTGTTTGCTGAATTCAAATGGGTTTTGTGTTTATTTTTTAAGATTATGTAAATTAGTAATGGGTATCAATAATTTATTATTATTTGAGTAATTTTAATGGTCTTGATTTATGCATTAGTGGATGACGAATTTATTAAGATTATGTAAATAAGATCGATGCCATAACTTTTATGAACTTCGTCGGGATATATTAGTAGGTATGAGTTTATGTGTTATCGGTTTTATCTAGGTGTTTAGATTTATGATATGTATCAAGGTCGCCGCTTCTATTTCTTTATTTTATCGGATATATGTTGGTATTGTTTTCCAAGATAGTAGTTGATAGGTTTTGTTGTGTACGAGTAATATCTATCAGTTCGGACACATAGAAGATGTATTTGTTTGTGAGGTTAATATCTAATTTTTGATGAGGTTTGTAACATCCCGCTCTGATAAAGAGACCAAGAGTCACATTATGGTGTCATATAAGAACATATAAACGCAAGCGGAATACTTTATTAAATAAAAATACTAAGTCATGTAACAAAATGACTACTAAAAGTATTAAATTCCAACAAAGTCTAAATGAAAAGAGATCATCAAATGAAATAAGTCTTAAACATAAATCCAAACAAAGGAAATCTATCCAGGGTTGGTCCTCTAAAAGCTTCATACTCTCAACACTCAAATCCCAGCTTCTCGCTTATTACATGCCGCAAAAAAAGAAAATGCGGCTGAGCTAACGCTCAGTGAACATATATAATAATAAAAAGGTAATAAGACAAAAGAATAAATGAAATGAATCACGAGAACCTGCTAAACAAATATCATACAAAATACGAATCAAATGAATAAGAATCAAGAACAATCAAGGAATGCCCACAAGCTTAGATAAATGTCTAAACATGATACATGAATAGACCCTAAACAGATATAATCATATAGCCACATAATAAGTTGTACACAGGATTTGCAACTCCTGATGTACCAAATGTGATATGGGGTGCATAGCACACACACAATCATTCGCCTGAACTGAACGGAACAAAGTACCAAGGATGCATCCATACGCTCCCTGCAAAACAAAGTCATATCCATATACACAAGTACAATGAAGAGTATACATACTTATGTAAGCTAATAATAATCGAAGGCCATCATTCAAAAGGGAATGCCGTGGACTAATCACACCGCTACAGATAGTGTCATGCCATTGGTGCATCAATGACATGGTCAGGGTACCTCCATGACTAGTTCAAATAGCTCGGGCAAAGATTTAAGCAAACTGAACAAGTTACCAAAAATTCAATCAAGATAACGGATCTAATAGCATATTCAAACAAAGATCAAAGGAATCATGAAACCGAATATCAAATCAAACAGAATATCAATGAATATCAATGATTCATGAGTACGGATAGCAAATCGGACGGAATATCAAACGAACCAAAGTAGCTAAAACAAATGAGAATCAAGACATGAGATGTCCTTACTAAAAGGACGGAATATCTTTACCTTAACGAATAAGCAATCGGAGAGAAATGAACACAAAAGCAAGAGATCACAACACCTTCACCGAATCTACAAGAA
>BQNB010123536.1:0-20080 GCA_026074375.1 Tanacetum coccineum
TCCTTTTCAACAGCATGAATTTCTGCAGCAGATACTGGTGGAAGTATTCTAACAACACCATCTTTTCCAGTTGAGATTCTCTTCTTTGAATTTCCATTCTGAATTACCTTCCAAACATCATTATCAATATATTCAAGGTAATGCTCCATCTCCATAGCCCATATATCATACTCCTCCTTCTTCAGAATTGGGAGTTTGATATTTGAAATAGTGGTTGTTGTAGGAGTGAGTTGTTGTTGTTGTTGTTTTGGTTTATTGGTTGCAGTACCATTGTCTGATGCATCTTCATGGTATGATGCTTCATCATCACTAAGATGTTGAGAGTAATCATCATTAGCAGGTTGAGACATTTTTCTAGATCTGAAAGTGATTGTTTGTGTTCTTGTGATTCTTCTTATTCAGAGTCCCTCTAGAGGCTCTGATACCACTTGTAGGTCCAAAGTCTTGGATCTGATTAGCCTTTTGTAAGCCAATAGCTAACTTGAATAAATCCAAATCAACTATAAGAGAGACAATGACTATGAATACTATGTGCTAATGCGGAATCTTAACACAAGTACTAAGAAGAACAATTGTAAAACTAACTTCGTATATTGCTATTGATTTCTATTAGGTTTGGATACCTAAAACACTATGCCGTAGAGTTCCTTTTATACACCCAAGGAAACCCTAATAGGCTTTACAAACGTGTGAAAGGATAATGCATATCCTTTCCTAAGATATCTCTAAGATAACTATTATCACTATTCTGTTACATAAACAGACTTAACTACCAGGCCAGTACTAACTATAGTACTGCCAGACTTAACTTAGTACTGGCAGACTTAACTATGTCTACCAAACTTAACTCTATAACTACCAGACTTAAGTCTGTTTACAATAATTCCTAACACTTAACTTACCATTCACTTTGGTAGTTGAAGATTATTAATGTTGACACAACACATCAAATCGTAATTCTGAGATATTATGCATTGCAACACTTTGTACTTGCATAATGGATTATGTGTTCCTATATGTGCAAATCATCCAAAAATGATTAAAATACACAACGAAGAGGGTTTGATAACGTAGACCACTCATCCGAGATCCCAAGTATTTTTCTTACACTAAAATAAAAGTAAAGTTATCATTTCTAAAAATCCAAAAAAGCCTTTGATATCCTCTATATAAAAAGGGTATTAGGGTGAATAGTTTTATTATCCATCATAGATTAGAATAGCAGACTCTCAATGACGAGTTTAGCAAAAGCCGTGTGTGTGTACACGTTTAGTTGTAGAGTAGTAGATTTGTGTTTTATGATAGTGATTGTAGTCTCAGTTATTTTGATCAAATATAATGAAGGTTCAATGTTTGTAGTTAAAACCTTGTTTGAACAGCATTATTCTTCTTATTATTCCGCTGCATATTAATGTTATTCGTGTTAAAACTAATCCTAGATGGCTGATCGATTTTAACATGTGTTATTTAGGGGTTTGCTTTGATATCTAGGATTAAGGTATTATGGGCAAAGAAGAAGAAAGATTCCTAAAAATAGTTTAGCGGGTTTTATGTTACTTTCTGGGCAGTTGTTGTAAAGACGATATGATAATTCGTTCGGTACACCGTTGGATCGTCACAATATTTTAACTGAGAGGTTCTATACAATATATTGTATGATCTAACGGAGCGATCTTTGATTTGAGTCTTCAAATTAAAGATATGATCTTTATAAAAACGGCTGAGAAAACGGTTTTTTCGTATACAAGGCGTGTTGCTGAATGGTTCTTACTAGCTTTGGTGTGTTGATTCTTGATCAATGAGAACCCTAGTAAGGATTAATAAACACACGACATTCTGATGTCGGTGCAAACAAGGGTTTTATGCAAAACTTTAATTCGATATAGTAAATAGATTGATATGTTTGGCATATGATCTGGTACTTTTCATGAATCATTCTTTTAGATCGTTGTCATACAAAATCATCACTAAGAGATCCATTATTTTTTTTGTCCCCTTTGTAAAGAAAACAATACGCTTTCTATTAAAGTTTTCTTTTTTATTGGGTTCGAATGGAACAAATAAAAAGGAAAATGGTGTATATGGTCTTGAGTTGGTTTCGTTGCTAGAGTAATGTTACTGTTGGGTTTATACGTTGATTGGATGTTAGGATTTTGGTGTATATCGGTGATCAGGCAGATTCTAGGGTTTTTTGAGTAAAGGCAGCTGTGAGAACAGAGATAGA
This sequence comes from Tanacetum coccineum, assembly GCA_026074375.1. NCBI lineage: Eukaryota > Viridiplantae > Streptophyta > Magnoliopsida > Asterales > Asteraceae > Tanacetum > Tanacetum coccineum. The sequence continues at coordinate 2,225 of BQNB010123536.1, forward strand.
TCGTGGTTGGCTTAGATGAGATTGGACTAGATTTGTAACCCCAATCTGTAGGGTTTGTAAGAAGGGATGGAAGAAAGAAAACCCTAGTATTAGGGTTGATTATACATGTTCATGGTAAGCATTCATAGCACAACAGTTGTTAGGTTTTGGACGTGAAGCTGATAATGGGCTTCATGCTATTCAAAGTATACTTTATACTATTCGACAGGCTCATTTTGGGTAAAGTTTGTGCTGCACTTTGTATGATTAGTACTGTCAAATGAATGAAAGAATTGCTCGTTTATGTGGTTTAATGTTGTTTGGGCTTCACGTGTTTAAACTCCCAACATGATTTTGGATTCGAGATTATGCTACCAAGAAGGGGAAGTATTAATACTGTTCGAGCAAAAGGTTAGTACCGCTCTATATAGAGTTAGTACCGCTCTATATAAAGTTAGTACCGCTCGGATTTGCGACAGTGCAGTGACGGTTCAGCAACAGAAAAAGCGTCGCTAAATGGCAGATTTGTTAATATCGCTTGTTTGTACCGTCAGAGCTATCCGATATAGCTAGTTTGTACCACTAGCTTTGGAAGATATCGGACGACACACATTTTTGGGACATTGGACGCGTTTGAATCTCGGATATATGATATTATGGCTCATTTTTTGGGATTATTATGAAGAAAATTGGTTATTGCTTATTTGATGTTGTAGTTGATTTTCACAGGTTTGTGTTCTTATCATATCTCAAATGGCTTACAACATTTTGAGGTAACTTTATTGTGCTTAATTGTTGTGACGAAGACTTGATAAATCTAGCAAGGGTGTACGATCTACCTTATGATGCTTACTACGTACATTTGCTATCACTTTAAGGAGTTAAGTTATTGTGCTCAGTGTCTTATATAGATGAGGATTTTGTCAAGAGGTTGCGGTCTACTTATACATTTTCCAGTTTGGTATGAGTTCGACGTCATGTAAATAGTGCAAGACATAAGACAAAAGTTTGGGAAATTCTACTTCTTCAACATATGGGTTATACTCATTTTTCTTCATCAATAAGTACTACTTGGAGCCTACTGATTTCGAGATTCAAGAGATGGTTAGCATACTTTTAGGGGAAGGTTGTTGTTAACATATTTAACCATCTACATGTACCACGGAAGGGGAAATGTTCACAAGTTGCTTATCTACAGATGACCCCTATTAGATGATTACAAAAAGGGGAAGAAGACTATATGGTTTGCAGCTTATTTATGAGTGGTGACATGTAAAAAAAGATCTTAATTCAAGGGGAAGCTTTGAAGATTGTTTTGTAATATCAAATAAGGGAAGATTGTTAGGATTTAAGATTTGATGATTACAAAACCAAATATGAAGAAAAGAAGAAAGATGAAACAACAAGGACTTAATGTGCAATATTAAGTTAGCTTCTTATCAAAGCTAGGTTTTCTTGTAAACCCTAGCCTCTCTAGTATATAAAGAGAGGTAGGGTGAATAGTTTTAGCATCCATCATAGTTAGATCTCTCCAATGAGAGTCTAATAGTTAGCTTATTAGTTTATGTAGTAGTTAGTTTATTAGATAGTTGGTGTAGCCTCATTTATTCTGATCAAATATAATGAAGGCTTCAATGTTCGATTAAAACCTTGTTGAATAGCTTTATTGTTCTTATTATTCCGCTGCGTATTAATGTTATTCGTAAAACTAAGATGGGCTGAATGATTCTCAACAACATTTGGTCACTATAACAAGTGTGAGCAAAAGATATAAAAACAATAACTAAAAGCTATTTTGTCAACTCTCATTAAAAAAATAAAAGTAAGTAATAAAAGAATCACTAAAAGTTTATTCTTACACAATATTTAGTAAGCAAAAGGGTCAATTTTTTAATGTCTTTTCTCTTAAGTAAGCAAAAGGTGTCAATCTCTTTTACACCAATGTCTATTTAAAATCATTTAACCACTTTCTTTTACAACTAATAGTAAGAAAAGGTGGTGTGAATCTCTTACACCAAATTCTATCTAAAATCTTTTAGCCACTTTCTTTTACAACTAAGAGTAAGCAAAAGAATTCTTTTAGCCACTTTATTTTACAATTAAGAGTAAGCAAAGGTAAGGAAAAGAAATTTTTAGTCACTTTTTTTCACAACTAAGAGTAAGCAAATATACCAAAATCATATTCAAAACAGAAATATTTTTCAGATTCTACTTTCTATTTTTTCCAGATTCTATATTATACCAAAATCATATTCAAAACATAAATATTTTCCAAAATTTGATTTTCCATAATCTAAACACAGTAAACCCATTTGGCATATAGATCGTTTACATTAGATAAAAAAATATGATAACACTTCTAAACTTCTTAAATCGTAATTGGATTTAAAATAGAAATACTAAAATATCAACACAGAAAAAAATATCATATGTTTGAACAAACAAATTTAGGGTTGATTACGATTTACAAAAAATAAATATCTTCAAACTTGCAGGTGACATAACTCAACAGACGACGATCCTCATCTTCCCTAGTTGAGAAACAGCCAGCTAAATTACATGGTGCGGCATTCCGGTCCCAACTTTTTTGTCATTGATGAAACTTTGTTAGCTTTATAGCCCAAGATGAAGTATAGACAGTATATCTTTGATGTCTGTGTAGGTCCAGCCCTAGATAGATCTTTACGCCTGTTGAGGTTGTAGAGCACTTATGTAATCACAAGCAACTCTAAGAGAGACTCTAACAAATGAAACTATTGTTTACGCGGAATATAAACAACAAAGTTAAAGAATTACTAAAAACAATGATCCTCTATGGATCTTTTCTATTGATAATAAACGTGTTTTTTTCTAATGAATCTAATCAGTTACATTCATCCAAGTCGTAAGTTTCTTAAATACCCATGAAACCCTAACTAAAAGCTAAAGTGATAAGGGTTATCACTTCCTAGGATATCTCATGCATATCCCTATCACTAATCAACTTTACTAACAACCCGGAGTAAGCAAAATACTACCAGGACTAACATTGTACTACCAGCAGGAATGACTTTTGTACTGCCAGTACTAACTACTATAACATTAGCCTTTCCAGTAGGAAATTCATTACCTACCAGCAGGAACTTTTACTCTACCAGTAGGAACTACATACCTACCAGCAGGAACTTTTACTCTACTAGCTATTACAAAATTCCTAACAATCCTCCCCTAAACTTGAATTTGACCCGGTTAACTTCAAGTTTCTAGATAGATCTGTCTTTGAAAGCACCAGAGGATTGAACATCAACATCTTGAAACCGACTCCACAAGCAACCTTCATATGTGTTGAATCAGCAACAAAAAAATCAGCATCTAATCGTGGACCGCAACTAGACCACCACAGCTACAGGAATGGGTTTGATGAGCCTTTACCAAGTAGCCATACACTCTTGGGCTAGTCAGTCCATTGGCACCCAGAAAGGGTCAGATCCATGGAGGACTGAGACCATTTTTAACTCTTTAGTACATGAAACATTGGCGAGTTGAAGATCCCTAATGATTTTTGGCAAAACCATCACATCCATCATCCGGATTTGATTTAGTCCTTTACCAAGAGCCGTACCCTCTTGGGAATAGCACTTTTCATTCCAAGAAGTTTGCGGCAAATGTGAAAACCATCCTAGTTTTGGGTAACTGACAACCATCAAGGTATTTTAATAAGCCATTTACAAATAGCAGTTTGCTTGTGGGCTATAGGACTATCCTTGGGACCCAGAATAGGGTTACTCAAGGTGGATTGCAAACATCTCAATTCTTAGTACTTCGAAACGTCAGCAGTTGGGGACTCTTTATGATTTTAAAGGCCACAATCATTAAAGCTATATCAATTCATTCTTGGTCATAGACCTGGGAATTGAAACCATACCTCAATTGATTCTAGCCTGATGGCCTGGTAATTGAGAACCAAAATTCAATTAATTCTAGCCATAAAGGCCTGGCAATTGAGAGCCATAGAGTGTTGCACCAAAAAAAATATTTTCCTTTAAATTAGATCACTGAAAGACAAAGATGAGCCGTGTTGGGAAAAACAAGTCAATTGGTCAACGTACTGCTAAGCAAAAAGTCAAAGTACTGCTAAGTAGAAAGTCAAGGTACTGCCAGTCAAAGATAGAAGTACTGCCGTGGATAAAGGAATCTTAAAGGATTATTATTTAAATGGTTATGTTAGTAATTATCTTGTAACAGTTAATTTAGTGATTAGTATTGATTAGAGTTTATGATATACAAGGACTGTACATCTACTAGAGGTTATCCTTATGTTTATAAAAGGATCTCTAGGAAGATAGAACAAAATAGAAAAAAACACGAGTTAAGAATTATTAGTATTGTATTAGGGATCTGCAATTTGAGGCAGATTTCAAAAGGTGGCAAAAAGAGTTTATATTAGAATCGTTTGAGAAAATATTGTGTGTTCTTCTTAGTACTGCCAAACTAGTTTCCGCATAGTTGACAGTAATATCAGTGTTTCATAAAGGAATTATGATCCTACAAGTGGTATAGAGCTTGTGAGAGACTCTGATCTTGAAGAACTTTTAATCAATTGATATCTTTCTAAACTCATAAAAAGATGTCTGTATTGAGAGCTATTCCTCCCACTCGTTCCGTTACTGCACTTAGAATCCCTATAATCAAGAGGAAGGTGAATATGACTATGGTCCATGAAAAGATGCGACGTACTATTTCTATCAATGATCACCATTACTAATGGACATAATCACCATGGAAATCAAACCACAACTGATCTGCATTCCCTCAGTGTCTGCACCAAAGATTACTTGCTGCAACACGCAAGAAGAAACAATGAGGAAAGCCCTTAATATACTGCTTTCTGCCATACCTGATAGCATCTTCTCAGTTTTCTGATGCTGTAAAAGCCAAGATCTTTATGGAAAGCCATAAAGCAAGATTTGGACGGAAACGAAAGCAATCAAGAAAGATGCAAAAGGTATCTGTTGAAACCAACAATTTGAGACATTCACTATTGGATCTATGGGATGAACTAGATTCAGCAAACGAAAAAGGTTTCAGCATAGTCTTAGATGATTGAATTAAATGATGCTCACTGGTGTCCATTAAAGATTGCAAATTTGAATTTTCTAAGAGTCCTACCATCTGTGTGGCTGTCAGTGGCTACCATGATTCGGGGACAACCTGGATTACGACGAGGTTAGACTTTGATGATCTTACAACAACTTAAGGTCGTATGAGGCATTGAATTGATGGGATGTCTCAAATTCAAAAGTTCACCAACATTGCCTTTTTTTTTTTTTTTGTTCCACAGAAGTCAAGGGCAGTACTTTGAAACAAAGTACTGCTGAATCAAACAAATATCCAAAAGGATATACCACAAGCTGCCTCAAGCAAGGTTACACTCTGCTCCTAACTAGCTTTCTCATTCAGATGAACATATTATGTTTCCTTTCTTGCTCAACAAGCATCTATGCCACACTCATGATGATGAAGATCTGCTGCAAATTGATGAAGTTTCTTATGGATGAAATTGACATTCGATGGCCAAGTGGCTATGATAACGCAAGGATAAGAAGTTTATGAGGAAGACAGGAAGACCCTTGACCTCAGTCAAAAGATTGGGATCATTTGACTAATCAAGATTGAATGTTTTAATAGTCAAAAAGTTGGGTCAGTTTGCTTAGAGAGTGTCGGTTTTGCTAGTATCAAGAAAACAGAGTAAATGGTCGTAATTGTAAAAGAGGATTGTGGCTATTGATAGATTTCAAAAAAAAAAAAAAAAACATCAAAAAAAGTTTGGTGCAACAGACAAATTGATAGATATTGATTGGACAAGGAATTTGATGCTGAACCAAGGTTGACATATCTATGATGGCATGACTGGAGTTGAACATGATGATTGGTGCATGGAGTGTTTGATGCAGAACATGTGCATTTTGGCAAGATGGACTTGGTGATTTTGACTGGACAATAAAGATGATGATTTACACCCAGTATCTCTAGCTTTATGGCTATCAAACTCAGAGGTTACCTTACTGTTACAAATGTAGTAAGTCTTATAACTGTTTTGCTTGGAAACTATCAAAAAGAAAGAGATAATTTTTCAAAAGAAGCTAGGACTGAAATTCTAGGATATCATATGAGCTTTAGAGTATTGAGTCATCTTAAAACACATCGAAAAGAATGAATATGCATGGGTGATAAGTATGAACAAATGGAATATGACTAAGATAAGAGATTTGAAAACTAGAAGAAAATACAAAAGGAAATTAGATCCAAGCCTGTAAAAGAACGAAGATGGTTTCAAAATAAAAACTGGAAATGGTCTCAAATGCTTCTTGTACTTTCAAAACGAAGTCCTAATCAAACAAAGATTGTGTCTGTTTAAGTCATGTATAGGGTTTGAGATTGAGTCTAGCATAGTATGGTAAAGTGACATTTACTTCTGGGGATGAAACTTTTGACTGATTCTGCGTACGAAAATTTCAAAAGAGAAAAAGCCTACACAAGCAGACACTCCTCTACAGGTACAATTATTCCACTAGGGACAAAATGTCATCCTTTACAGGGATGATGAAACTAGCCATTAGGAATAAAGTCTGTTATTCAATGAGAAAAACAAAAATCAAGTCAAACCAGAAATTTGATAGAAATAAAAGTCATAATTGAAGATTCGGTTGATAGTGAGGATGACAGATGACTGGATTGTTTCAGAAGTCAACGAAAACTGGCTTTTAACTCAAGAGAATAGTGAAACATCCTTTGAAAAAAAACAGGTCACCCCAAACAATCAAAACAGTGTTGGTCAAGGAATCTAGGACCAAGGGACTGTTTGGGGACACAAGGGGGTAATTAGTTTTGTATGTTACAGTCTAATCACCAATTAAGGATTGTAAACCTCATGAAAGACCTTCAAACAAAACCCAAACTCATAAACTAAGGGAACACAGGGTTCAAAGGGAAACAAGACCAGTTTGGAACAACATCAAAAGGAGTGAACCATAGTAATTTTCTCAAGAAACTATCGGTACCCTCACCAAAGGAGATCCTCTTATTCCTATCAGCAGTTACTTACAAGGGCATGGGTTGATACTAGTACTGCTAGACCAAAAAAATGACACAAACCAGTACCTTCAAAAATGTCTGCTAATGTGACTTATACTCCCCCCCCCCCCCCCCCCCCCCCCCCCCCCCCCCCTTGTGTGTACTGCAAGATTAGATAACCCCAGCAGCACTTCACGAAGTAATGATGGTTAGTTATTATCCAAGGATGGATAATAGAAGGACCTAGAATCTCAAAGTTTTCACCCATTATCAGTTCTTCTAAACCCAAGACTTCTTACAGACAAGAAAGACCCAAGAAACTGTGAAATCTACTTGGGTTAAGAGGGGAAGTACTGTTGGAATCTCAAGCAGTTTACTTCCACAAACTGTCAAAAAGAGGGCAATGATAAATCCAAAACAAAACATGGAGACCACAAATTTAAAGGGAACTTTCTAGTTTCTGGGAAATAGGGATAATGGATCTTAACACTCAAGCAATTTGAGTATGTAACTCCATTAGGGGTATCCAAGTCAGTTATGACTTGTGGTCCCTAAAAGAGTCTAATTCTTTGAAATTGTTTGTACAGGGCAATCCAGAAGAAGATCTCAAGGACTATGCTATCATTGACAGTGGATGCTCTGGATGAATGACAAGGAGACAAGGAAAGTTGTTCTGCTTTTATGAGTTCAAGTGTGGTTATGTGGCTTTTGGAAATGACTCTAAAGGTGGAAGAATCTCAGGAAAAGGAACCATCAAGACTTCATGCTTAGACTTTGAGAAAGTTAGCTATGTGGAAGAGCTTAAGTTTAATCTCTTATCTGTTTCTCAAATCTGTGATAAGAAGCACAATGTTCTCTTCACAGATAAAGAATGTCTTTCCTATCTCCAAAAGTTAAGTTTTGTTGATGACGATCTTGTATTTCTTAGAGCTCCTAGAAAGATGATGTCTCAGCTGGATCTAAGAATATTATTCCCTCTGGTGGAATAACTTGTTTGGTTGCAAAGGCAACAAAGGATGAAGCTGTCTTATGGCACAGAAGATTGGGGCATGTAAACTTCAAGAATATTAACAAGTTGGTTAAAGGCAATCTGGTTAGAGGTTTACCTTCCAAGACATTCAAGCTTGATCATTCATGTCTGGCATGTAGAAAGGGTAAACAGCACAGGGCTTCTTGCAAGAAGATTGAAGAAAGAACAATCAGAGAACCTTTAGAATTGCTCCATATGGATTTATTTGGACCTGTTTCAGTAGAAAGTGTAAATAAGAAAAAGTACTGCTTGGTGGTCACTGATGACTGTAGTAAATTCAGTTGGGTGTTTTTCTTGGCTTACAAGGATGAGACATATGATATGCTTCATGATCTGATTGTGGGTCTAGAAAACAGGCTAAGACATAAAGTGAAGACCATCAGGTGTGACCATGGAACAGAGTTCAAGAATCAATTAATGAATGAGTTTTGTGCCAAGAAAGGAATCAAGAGAGAATATAGCATTGCAAGGACTCCTCAGCAAAATGGTGTTGCAGAAAGAAAGAATAGGACTCTCATTGAAGCTGCTAGAACTATGCTAGCAGACTCACTTTTACCTATTCAATTTTGGGCTGAAGCAGTCAATACTGCTTGCTATGTGCTAAACAGAGTCTTGGTGACTAAACCTCAGATGAAGACTCCTTATGAAATTTTGATGGGCAGATCTCCTAACATCAGTTTCATGAGACCTTTTGGATGTCCTCTGACTATACTTAATACCCTAGATCAATTGGGTAAGTTTGATGGCAAGTCAGAAGAAGGCTATCTGTTGGGATACTCTACTAGCAGCAAAGGTTTTAGAGTCTATAACAGGGTCACAAGAAAAGTTCAAGACTGTCTTCATGTAGACTTTCTTGAGAATCAGGAGAATCAAAAAGGAAAAGGTCCTGATTGGATGTTTGATCTTGAACTTCTAACTCCTTCAATGAATTACATTCCTGTAAGGAAAGAAAACTATGCTGATTCAGGAGGAAATGTATCTACTTATGATGATATTGAAGATCAAGACGACCACAATTCATTGTTCATACCACTCAGCCTATTCCTCCTGAGGAAAGTACTGCTGCAAAAGAAGTTAAATTGTCCTCTGAAGATCAAGCTTTACATGATGAGCTTGTAAGTTTGATGCATCAAGAATCTCTTGCCAAAGCTCATAATGATGATCAAAGGATTGCTTTTGAAGAGGAAAAGAGGAGAATATCTATTGCCAAGGGAAAAGAACATGTTGACAGTACTTTCACTCTAAGTACTGCTAATACTCCTCCTCAAAGTACTGGCAATACACCTACAGATTCTGATGATGATACTCCAACAGGTGGTGTTTTCTCTACAAACTCTTTTGATGCTGAGGAAGGCGGAGTAGCTGACTACAACAACTTGGATCCTTCCATTGATGTTCCCTCTACTCCCACACTTAGAATTCATAAGATTCATCCTCAAAGTCAAATCATTGGCAAAAGTACTGCTGGGGTTCAAACAAGAAGAAAGCTTTCATAGACAGTACTTCAATTCAACACAAGCATTGCATGTCTTTATATTACAAGCAAAATAGAACCAACCACAAAGATCAGCAAACATGCTTGTTTGCTTGTTTCTTATCTCAAGAGGAACCCAAGAAAGTCTCTCAAGCCTTAGCAGATGAAAGTTGGATTGAAGCGATGCAAGAAGAACTGCTTCAATTCAAGCTACAAGAGGTATGGGTGTTATGTGACCTACCAGATGCAGTGGGTGATTGGTGATTGGAAACTAATGGGTGTTTAGAAACAAGAGAGTTATGAATGGGAGTCGGTACTATTATCAGAACAAAAGCACGCCTAGTTGCACAAGGATAAGACAAGAAGAAGGTGTGGATTATGTGAAGTATTTTGCACCAGTTGCTAGAATTGAAGAATAAGACTCTTTTGGCTTTGCATCTTTCCCAATGGGGGGGGGCTTTACTGTCTATCAGATGGATGTCAAAAGTGCATTTTTGTATGGCAACATCACAGAAGAGGTTTATGTCAAACAGCCTCCAGGGTTTGAAGATCCTGCTCATCCAAATAAGGTTTACAGAGTTGTCAAGGCACTTTATGGCCTGCATCAAGCCAAAGAGCATTGGTATGAAGACTCTCAACTTTTCTTTTACAAGCATGGATATAGGAGCGGGGCTATTGATAAACCTCTGTTTATTAAGAAGATAGCAAGAGATATCATGTTGGTACAAGTCTATGTTGATGAATTCATCTTTGGATTCTACCATAGTCTTCTATGGTGAAGCGATAGGATTTTGGAAGACTTATGCCGAAAGGTATTCTAGATGAGTTCCATGGGTGAATCTCTCTTTTTATTTTGGGCACTTCAAGTCATGCCAATCTAGATGGTGGTATTTTTTCTAAGTCAGACAAATATTGTGAAAAGACATTCTCAACAAGTTTGACTTTAGAACCATTAAGCCAGCATCTACTCCCATTGAAGCTCATAAATCTTTAGGAAAAGATGAAGAAGGTGAAGATGTTGATGTACATCTCTACAGGTCTATGATTGGATGTCTCATGTACTTAACTGCTTCAAGACCAGACATAATGTTTGCTGTTTGTCTGTGTGCAAGATTTCAAGTCACTCCAAAGGTTTCTCATCTACATGCTGTCAAAAGAATCTTTAGGTATCTTAAACATCAACCAAATTTGGGTTTATGGTATCCTAAAGACTCTCCTTTCCATTTGGAAGCTTTTTCGGATAGTGACTATGCTGGGGACAATCTCAGGGACAGAGTTCACTTCAGGGAGGATGTCAATATCTTGGCAGCAAGACTAGTTTCTTGGCCATTGCAAGAAACAAACAATTGTGGCTATATCCTCTACAGATAGTCAGATAAAAAAAAAATTATTTATGTAAGCTAGCTGCAAGTCTGTTGTGCTCAGGTACTTTGATGCAAAATCAGCTACTTGATTTTGGATTTTAATTCTATGAACACTGAATCCATTATAGACAATGAGTAGCACCATTTGCTTGTGAAGAAGGATTCCTTTTTTCACTCAAAGACCAAGCAATTTTCAGATTCGACAATCACTTCATTCGAGATTGTTATGAGCAAAGGCTATTAATGTGGTCAAGGTTCATACTGTGACAATGTAGCAGATTTATCACCAAAGGCTTTGCTTGTCCTTAGCATAGATTTAAACTTTTTGGTACGCTGGTAAAAAATTTTGGGATGGATGAACCATAGCTATCTTTGAGGGGTAGGATCACATATAGGTAATGGTGATCGTGGTAAAGTACTGTTTTGGTTAGATTGGATTTTTACCGAAGCACATTCAGCTACATTTGAGGAGAGGATATGAATGATCTTTTTAGAAGTTGATGATTTTGGGAGATAGTTTGCAATGTTGAAGGATTGTTCGTTTGGCACATATTTGACCGTTGGACTTATTTTTTGTGTTTGAAAGTCTGCTACTCCAACTCAAGTAACTGCTTCGCCTTAGATAAAGTACTGCTTAGACAACACAGTACTGTCTAACGGTATCGGTCAACGGTTCAAAACGTACGTTTTCTGCGTAATAAAAAAACGTATCTCCAACGGTAACTTCTTAGTTAGCCGTCGCAACCTATAAATACTCAACTAAATTGCATTTTTCTCTCACTTTACTTACTTTCATTCATAAACTTTTTAATATCCAACCTTCGACGCACATCAAACTCTCTTCCAATGGCAAACCATTAGCTCTTGTAACAAGCAAAACATTGTTTGCGTGTGTGGATGAAGACGGCTCAGAATGCTGTTTTTATCTAGTCATCGATATTCTAATGGCTGCTCCATTAATTACTCTCTGTTGGTTGATTCCTGGATATTTATTGGTCCATGCTTCAACAATTTTGGGCTAAGCTTACTCTACAATGTGATCATAGATGTCCCTCATATTCGCGCAAAGTAGCGGCAGGAAGATTTTGATCTCTGAAGCAACCATTCGGAGCTACTCCTTTTTGACGACTGGAAAAATGGGTTGATTGCTTTCTAAGCAAGTGATTTGGGAATAAGCTCGCGATATTGCTATGAGGGTAACTTAGCCAACTCACCTATCTCTAAACCTTTAATTTAGCCCAAGTGGAAGTACTTGATCCATGTTTTACTTCATGCCTAAGTCCTAAGGGTACTCATGGAGGCAATTTTAGGTACCAAAATCGCATTGCCTAGTCGGTTTAGCCACCAATCAGTGGGTTCAAACTTTTCTTTGTTGATATTGAATGGATTGCTTAGGGACATATTTCAATATGGTACTCCTTTTCTTATGTATCCTAGGTTCGTTCAATTGTTTTTTGAACAAGCAGTTAGTGGGGAAGATAGACTGACCTCAAGGATTTTTATGCTCATACGTTTCACTTCCTTTCTAAAGTGTCTTTTCATTTCTTGAGGAAGCATAGCACTAAGTTCTCATGTATGGAGTTACTCCCTTGACTCCATTATGCTAGAAGTAGTCTCAGCATGGCCGCGGAGGATGAACAAGTAATAGTCTCATTCTTAGGGTTGCAGTTATGCAAGGGTAAGGCTCATTCTTCAAAGTGCTGCTCTTTCTCAAGGTATGCTTCAGTACAAGGTACTGCTTCAGTACAAGGTACTGCTTCCTTCCATGATACTGTTAACTCTCAAGGGACTGCTGAACTACAAAGGACTGCTGACTTTCAAGGTACGGCTGAATCTCATGATGCTGCTTCTATTCCTAAATCTCCCAATGATTTTACTCCCACAGATGCGTCTCAGACATCTGGGAGGAGATGAGGGAACTTTTAGTATATTATGCTTTGAACAGGGAAGAGGGGGGTTAAGAGACTCAAGAAGCAAACCCTTTCTCAAGCTAAACAAATACTCAAGCTCAAAGCCAAGCTCAAGAAATTGTCCAAATTTGTCCAGCCTGTGGTCAAATATCATGCTCTTTGGGTAGAGAATCAAAAACTTAAGCAGCAAAAGAGACGAAGAAAGAAGCAAAGAAAGAAAAGTTCTTCTAGTTTATATTGGGGAGGCAATTAAGGGTGAAGAAATTTTGTTCTGACAAAGAGCCAATGTTCAAGAGGAAGATCTACATACAATCCTTTGCTGATGTTATGTGATCAAGATGCTGCTGTTACTCCTGATGTGGAAAGGAAAAGTGAATGGGATGAAGAAGTTATATTGAGGAGAAGAAGCTTCTAAGTAAAGAGTGGGAAAACAGTAGATGGATTTTGGAGACAACTAAAAGTACTGCTGACAGGGTACTATTATCCAAGGACCCTCCAATTTGAAGATGATGCAGTCCTTCAAGCCTCACTCCGTCCAATTCAAGTTATGGATCTTGAGAACAACTTAAAGCTTGCTGAAGTTCTTGTCTCAATTTTAGACAAGAGAGTTTGAGCATGCCTGTCACATCAATCTAACCTAAACAGTCACTAAAGGTACTGATACTCAATTGGTACTGACCCTAAAGATAAAGGCAAAGGGATACTGATGAAGAAACCTTAAAAAGAAGAAATTAACCCTTCAACAACAGAGCTTGGAAACAACAATGAGAGGAGGTTGCTAGAAAAATTCAAGTGATTGGGATGCAGAAGAAGAAAGGAAATGAGGTTTGAAGAATTTGAAGGAAAACAAAGCCAAAAGACTACTTTGAGGAAACCTATTCCTCTTGCTCAAGAAGAAATCAAATGATGAGTTTTTAAAAGGACAAGGATACAAAATTGCAAAAACTTAAGTATCCACAGATATGAAGGAGTTTTATGACAAAGTTCAAGCATCTATAATGACTCCTTCAAAGACTTTGTTCCAATGGGATTCAGAGAAGAAAGGGAGGGAGATGTTGAAGGGAAAAAAGAGATGTACAAAGATCTAAGGAAGAGTGAAAGTACAGTTACTGAAGCACAGCCGACAAATGAAGCCTAAGTTGGGATCAGAGACTTTGATGAGCTTAGAAACTATCTTCGGGTTGTAGATTTTGAAAAGAATGCACAAGATAAAGAGTCACTAGAAGGAATCTCCATGATTACAGAACTCCAAGTTATTGATTCACCTGATGGAGAGTATCTCATCATTCACAGAGCAAATAATCACTTCAGGGCTTTTGATACTTTATGGGAGATACTGCATGTCTTAGATAGACAAGATTTATATCACCTATATAGAGTTGTTGATGACTATTATGAACATATTCCTCCTACCGGATTAGGTTTGTCGCTTCTGGGTGATCTAAACATTATTTGGGAGACGGCTGAATCAAGTGATGATGACTTCTGGAAGGATCAAGAAGAATGGGAAATCATAAGATGGAGGTTTCATGAATCTTCAGGAGTTCATACACTAGAGATAGAAGATGGCACCATGATTCACATGCTGGCTGAAAGAAGATATCCTCTATCAAGAGAATTGATGATAAGGATGCTGGAACATGGAATGGAAGTTGAAAACGAAAGTGAGACAGCCATCACTTTGATACATCTGTTCATTTTGTGGACAACTGCAAATGGTGACAATTCTTAAACAACTGGTATGTTTTATCAAAATTTTTATATATCTTACTTTGATAAACAGACTTAACTGTGAACAAAGCAGTACTTTGTTTAAAGTACTGCTAGTGTAAAACAAACAGTACCTTGGTGAAGGTACTGCTAGTTAAAAAGTTGTTTTTGAAATATTGTGAAGATTTGAGTGTATGTGCGAAAAATATTTAGGCACAGATATTGAATGTCATACTGTTTTAAAGGGATTGAAGGTTGGTTAATCACCACACAGCAAATGGTATTCAATTCACCATGTCTTACAAACATAGAATTGATAGTCCAAATTCAAAGACAGTTTTGGTAAAGACTCCAAGATCTGTTGGATGAGACATAGACTTCCTCTTCAATCTTGCCATACAGAAATGCACTCTTCACATCCATCTGATACACAGCAAAGTCTTTGAATGAGGCATAGGCTAAGAATAGCGTAATTGCTTCAATCCTAGCAGCTAGAGCAAAAACCTCATCATAATCAATTCCCTTTTCTTGAGTGTATCCCTGAGCAACCAACCTAGCCTTGTTCCTAACCACAATACTTCTTTCATCTTTCTTGTTTCTATAGTTCCATTTAGTACCAATAGCTCTTTTCCTATGTGGTAAATCCATCAAAGTCCAAACCTGTTGTAATTTGAACTGCAAAAGTTCTTCTTGCATAGCTTCTATCCAACTTGGATCTTGTAATGCTTAGATTACCTTTTTAGTCTCTACTTATGATAAGAAACATGCAAACAGACAATTCTGAAAGTCTTTATGGTTGATTCTCTGTTGCACTAAACTAAACATACCATGTTCAGTCACATTCTTTGTCATCCTTCTGGTTTTAGGTGCAGAATGTATATCTCCAATGATTTATTCAAGTAGATGATCCTTTTGAATTTTGGTAGTTGGAGTAGGACTGACAATGATATATGTATCTAAATTAGTCATGTCAGCCTCTGCATTAACATCTTCATTGTCATCTGAATAGACAATCTCTTCCAAATTAGGCATATTTGGATCATCAACATGTCCATAGACTATATTCTCATTAACAACATTATTTTCTATGTTAGCAGCATTAACAGTTAGACTAACAGTATTAATGTTGTTAGTGCTGTTAACATTTGCATCTTGCTCTTGATTAACTCTTAGCTCCTCTGTATTTGGCACCTCACTATCTTCATTCTCTGGATCTTTAGCATCCTTCTTTTCCTCCTCCCCTGATGGTTTGAATCCAGCATCAGTAGAATCCTTTGAACTAGAAGAGAATGATAGATCTTGAGTCAAAATTAGTAGCAGTATGTGATCTTTGCCAGGTACTGTCTCTACTCTAGCTTTACCTGCATTTTTACATTCTTTTATACCTGTAATACCATTAGATTGATTCCCTGTAACAACTGGCTCATAATTCATAGATTTTGTTAGAGCCTCTATATCAAAAAGCTAATTAGGTCCATTTCCTGCAATATTAGGTGTTTCTACACTAAACTTGACATGCAGGTTCTCTTCTACTATCCTAGTTCTACTATTGAATACCCTAAATGCTTTACTATTGGTAGACTATCCTACAAAGAACCCTTCATCAGCCTTTCCATCAAACTTGCCTAGGTGATCTATGGTATAAAGGATTGTAACAGGACACCCAAATGGTATCATGAAGCTTAAGGCGGGTTTTCTACCTAGAAAAAGTTCATAAGGGGTGTTGTTGTGAGGCTTGATAACTAACACCCTATTTTGGACATAACAAGTAGTATTAATTGCTTCAACCCAAAAAGTTGTTAGCAATTTTGAATCAGCTAGCATAGTTCTAGCAGCCTCTATTAGTGTCCTATTTTTCCTTTTGCTACTCCATTTTGTTGTAGAGTCCTAGCAACACTAAATTCCCTTTTAATACCCTTCATTTCACAGAACTGATTCATGACCTTATTTTTGAATTCAGTCCCATTGTCACATCTAATCACTTTCACCTTAAGGTCTATTAGATTTTCTATACCTGTAACAAATGTTTTAAGGATTTCACTAGTTTTATCCTTAGTGGCTAAGAAGAAAACCCAACTAAATCTACTATAGTCATCTGTGACAACTAGGCAGTATATCTTTTTCATTAGACTCTTTACAAATGTTGGCCCAAACAAATCCATATTCAAAATTTGTAATGGTTGGCTGATTGAGCTTACAGTCTTTGTCTTATAAGAGGCTTTATGTTGCTTTCCTTTCTGACAAGCAAAACATGTATAATTATTTTCAAAAATATTTGAAGGTAAACCTCTTACAAGGTTTCCCCTCACTAGTTTGTTTATAGTTTTGAAATTTATATGTCCAAGCCTCCTATGCCATAGATTAGATTCATCTAATGTGGCCTTTGTAAAGAGACAAGTTAGACCTCCTGAAGGAACAATATTCTTTAAATCAACATTGTACATGTTATCTTTTCTAGGAACTCTAAGCAAGACATGATTTTCATCAAGTAGCTTAAAGTCAGGAGACAAAACAACACATTCAGTGTCTGTAAAAAGAACACTATTTTTCTTGTCACACATTTGTGAGACACTAAAAAGGTTAAACTTAAGCTCCTTAACAAAGTACACATCTTCGTACTGATTTTACCTTTACCAGTGATTTTACCTCCTTTAGGATCGCCTCTAAAGGCAACAAATCCACCATCAATTTCTTCATAATCTGAGAGGTATGACTTGTTTCCAGTCATCTGTCTAGAGCATCCACTGTCAATGACTCATTTTTCATGCAATTCTAGCTGTGGATTGCCCTAGACAAAAAGAAAGAGAATCAGGCTCTCTTGGGGACCCAAGCCATTATAGACTTGGATCTGCCTTATGCATCAACATAGTCAAATCTTTTAAAGTTCATTGTTGCACCATTGTGTCTGGAGACATGGTCTACAACCTTTTGCTTTGGTCTCCAAACCTAACATACTGAGGCCTTAACAGTATTAGCCTCATTTCCCTTTTTATCACTTACTACTGCTTTTGGCCCAGCAGTAGTAACATTTCCCTTAACAGTATTAACTTTTTCTTTGAAATGATTATTCTTATTTGATGTAAACATGTTAAATGGCCTTCTAACATGTGAATGTGATCTATTAAAAACATTTGATGTTGTCCTTGCACAGTTCACTATTGGTTTTGGGTAAGCAATATTAATTGGTTTGGAAGTATTAATTGATACTGCTACTCTTGAAGAGTTTTGCCTAGCAATATTAAGTGTTCTGAGGCCATATTTCATTAAGACTGCTCTTGGAACAAAATTTCTTTTTGGATGAGGGTGAGTCATTCTTTGAGAATTTTGATGATTCAC
>BQNB010123537.1:0-18521 GCA_026074375.1 Tanacetum coccineum
TTACTTTTCTGAAGAAACTATTATGTCGTTTCGGGATACCCAAAGCTCTCATAAGCGATCGAGGAACTCATTTCTGCAACAAGATAATAAAAAACCATGAAAAGATATGGAGTTAACCACCGATTCTCTACATCGTACCACCCTCAAATGAGTGGTCAAGTTGAAAACACGAACAGAGCCCTTAAAAGAATTCTTGAAAAAACTGTTAAAGATAATCCTGCCATCTGGTCAAGAAAACATGATGATGCTTTGTGGGCTTTTCGTACTAATTTCAAAACACCATCCAATACAACACCGTACACGCTCGTATACAGTAAAAACTTTCACCTGCCGTTTGAAATTGAACACCAAGCATATTGGGCCCTGAAAAACTATAATCTTGATCTCATCGCTGCTGGTGAGAAAAGAATGTTCTAATTGCACGAATTAGACAAAATTAGACATCAAGCTTATGAAAACTCACGTCTATACAAGGCAAGAACCAAAGTCTGGCATGACAGGAAACTCAAGATGAGAAAAGAATTCAAACATGGAAACAAAGTGTTGCTCTTTCATTCAAAATATAAATTCAAACAGCCGAAGCTTAGATCTCACTGGCTAGGACCATACGTAGTAAAACATCAATATCCATCCAGATATGTTAAACTATGTGGAAAATATGGCAAGACATTCATTGTTAACAGCTATCGACTGAAGCTATATCATGAAGAAGAAGATTGCAGTGACCAAAGGGAAGCAGTCACTCCTTTCTGTCTGAAAGAATAAACTCCAGAAGTAGGTGTCTAGCTTACGACTCTCTTAAAAATTAAGCACTTCTAGGGATGCAACCCGTGCTTTAATTTAAGTGTGGAGGAGTCCCTCCTCCTCTATTTTTATTTTCTAAAAAAATCAATAAAATTTTTTTCTTTTTGTGTGCTTTTGTGTTTACTTTTGCAGATATTATAGCTTAAGCCTGGAAAATTATGGCATATGCTCAAGGATAGCTCTTTCGCATCTACATTTATCTATGCCCCGGGAAGTACCATTTTCCCTTAATATTCTATATTTTATAATTTATTAGTTATCACATTGATGGCAATGTTTAACTTAAGTGTGGAGGGGAGCTAAATAGGAAAAATTAATCATATCTCTTCATGTTTTCCCTGCAAATTTTTTTTTATTTTCATCTGATATTTTATGAAAATCTTTAAAAATATATATATTTGCTTTTCTTTAAAAAAATAAAATATGCTTTTAGTAAGGCAAGTCCAACCGGATGGACACTATAACTAGCACAAAACCTGTCCACTAAATTGTGAGAAAATTAAAACCTTAAAAGAATTCGAGTATCCACCTTTGGTACCTAAGATAATTGATGCCTTTAGCTTGTTCGAGTTAAGGTTTGAATGCAATTGCAAGTATCTCATCCTTCGTTACGGCTGTGTATTTGTAATTTTTCGCCTTTTCTAAAGCACTGGTTTTGGTTGAAAATTATATACGAGTGAGCCGGTAATTTAGTAGCTCTAGAACTTGTGCTTGATCATCATTTACTAGACCTTAGTGAGATTAATTTATAGGCAAAATCGTATGATATGAGGTGAATTAAATCTAGTAATCTCCTATATTTGTAGCACTCCCTTTTAGTGCTATTCCGCTGAAGAAATCAAAGTTGAAAGAAAGAAGTTCCATGCCAACCTTAGTTATCACAATGATAGAAAAAGAAGAAATAAAAGTTTAAAGTTTAAGGCCTAAGTTTTGGCACAAGAGATCAGTATATGCTATTCACTCTCATCAGTATTAAATTATGCCCCTTTAAGAATTTGTCTGGTGCTCACGCCCCATCGGTCATGTTTATGTGTCTTGCACAAGCTTATGGAAGCTATCTATATTATGTCTGCGCATCTGAGTGTTTTCACAATTATAAACCCTATTTGAGTGGCTCAAGTGAATTAAAAATCAAACACATCCCTTGTGAGGTGCTCTGTTATGTGTTTATGCCTGAAAAGTTATCTAAACCTGTAAACACTTGTTAAATCCAAATTTTCTCCACGTCACGATAAATGATCTTGTTTTTCTCGCTTTATTTGCTTGAGGGCAAGCAATAACTAAGTGTGGAGGGATTTGATAACAACTTAATTATACATATTTTTGGTGGCGTTATTTATAAATATTTTATCATTTCTCGTGAACTCTCGATACTTAATAGCATGAATTATATGCAGGTTCACTTGAAGTCATCCCGAGCTCAAAAAGAACAAAGTTCAAGTGTTTATAATTATTGGAAAGCAAGATAGAAGAAATGAAAGAACCAAAGCTAAAAAGACCTCAAGTACGCCAAATATTTCCTTTGTGGGCCGCACTTCATACTGCGTCCAAGATTAAATGAAATTAAATGAAGACTGCATTAACTCACCAATTACGCCGCACAAATTCTTTTGTGCGCCGCACATCCAAGCAGCATTTATGATTTTCCCACCGACTTAACGAAAGTACGCCGCACAATATTACTTGTGCGCCGCACTTCGACCCTCACTCAGCCTATAAATAGAGACGAATTTCACATAAATTTTTATATCTCAAAATCAATGATCTCTTCATCAAATCATTCTTATTCCTTTCAATTCCCTCAATCATGTTCCACTTCACAAACACTTGAAGTTGAAGATTGAAGATCAAACCACGAAGAACGAAGAAGAACATAATAATATTTAGAAGAAATAAAGGTTGTACTACGATTCTATACTTGTTACGGGTAGAATTTGATCCATATTCTTACCCGGATATAGTATGTTTCTCGTTTATCTTCTTAATTTTGTTATGAACTTCATAGCCATGAGAGGCTAAATCTCTCATGACTACTCGAAGAAAATAATATAATGAATAAGCGTTTAGTATAATTACGATCTTGTTAATCTTAAGCTTATGTTAAAATCCTATTGTGTCTAATCTAATCAACTTTGATTATATACTCACACCGGTATAGGTCAAAAGACCCGTTGTGAACTATATAGTTTTAAAGATTTGTCTTTGATCTTTATCGTTTGTAACGAGAAATCCACTTACGTTATTTGACAAACAAAATATATTTAATATAATAGTAACTAGATTATTTGAGTGAAACATTTGATCGAGTTAACTAAATATAAGTCTTAAGTTGAACAAGTTATTTTGTGAAAATGTTTTTTGACGAGAAAACCCTTTTATAAATTGAAGTCCTAAGTTTGAGATCATAACTATCACCACTGCTTATGAGTTATATAAAATTATCCGAGTAGTCATCTTTCTTAATACTGAATTCTGTTCAGTTTATCTTAAATCTGTTAAAGTTTATTTTTCATCTGATTATTCGAACACTACGCAAATCCCTATGGATGACCTGGTCTTACCTGAAGTGTTATACTACATACGTGGGTTATACTTTTACCCGTGTGTTTCCATCTAATAACCGGTAATTTCAGTCTTATAAATTTAAAGCTTTTGAAACACATCATACCAATCTGGGTTTGATGCCTTTAGTTTGATCAATCTCCAGCTCAAGTTCCTTTGCTCTATTAGCAAGTTTATTAGTTTCTTGTTGCAAAATACGTTTTTTCTCTAAGTAAAGCTTTAATTTCTCTAATATAATCATTATTTAGTTTTATGAGTTCAAAGTTATCATTTTGTAAGTCATCAATATCTAAAGCTTTATTTGAACAAGAAGGGTTTAGAAATACCTCTTGAGATCCGAATGCCATGAGACATGATTTGTTTATTTCTTCGTGGGCGCTTTCACCGCTATCACTCCACGAGTCTTCATTAACAATCTTTAGATCTTTCTTGTAAAAGTATTCACAAACAGTTATACTTTTCCCCGGAGATCTAAGGTTCGCTCGATCCATAGATCTTTACTTAACTTTTTCAAAAACCGGAGTTAGGATTTTGATTTCTTGAAAAAGAAGTTTTCAACTTAATATGAATTCTCGGGAAGGCTTTAACGCTTAGAAACTTAAGTAAACCTTTCTAATACCAATTGTAGAGCCGTAGAGGCGGGGGTGAATACGGTCTTTTTGACTTCTTTAAAGTTTAGGAAATTTCAAGTCTCATGATCTACTTGGTGAGATGGATAATAAGTAGATGAAGATAGAGAGAGAGAGAGAGAGACCACGATATATATTTGTTCGAGATGGGGGTTTAGACCATCCGTGCATCTAATTGCGAATTCACAACACCTATACTATTCACTAGTATAATCCTTATAGTGGACTATCAAAACCGTATTACAACCTAACTCCACCAATATGTACAAAGATTGGCGCTCACAAAGATAAGTTACTACCTATGGTATTCCGCCCTCAAAATCCACCTTTAACAACCCGTAATTCGACTCAACCTCTAGGATTACAAAGATCGACTAGGACCACTAAGAACTTCCCTTTGGTAGTATAACCAAAACCCTAACTAGATCAACCAATGATCTAGGCTTGATCACACGGATACAAGATTTCCCTTATAAATAATTGAATGAATGATAACTTGTTGAACCAAGTCCTAACCTAACCTAGAGACTCAACTCTAAAAGAAAGGGTATGAGAAGGAAAACCCTCGACTAATAACACATACATGTGGATTAGGTACTTATGTATTTCTCTTGCGGAGATGTGTTCTTCAATAGATGATAGAAGAGAAGATTAAGAATACAAGAGGTGTTAGACTTAAATGATAAGATAAGAGAAAATTGAGGAAGAAAGAATGGTAAGAAGTGAGGAATACAAAGACCAAGAGGAGATATATATATGCCAAAATCCTAAATTGGTAAAAACCAAATCGAGAGTGGCGCGCTGCCCACGCGTTAGCCTGTGGCCAGCGTGTCAGATTCCTGACTTGGTTTTTTGAGATTTTGGTGTTTTAAATACCCGCTCTTGTTAAACCCCCAATTGTACTTCACGCTTTGACCTTTCTAATATTCTTACACTCAAGGTTAACCAACTCAAAAAGCCATTTAAAAATGTTTGTGAAGTAATTTAGAAGAAGACTTAGGGATGTTTGTCCAATATCAAAGAGATAGAGAAGAACTATTAGACAAATGGTATGTTTGAGCATTCCTTACATGTAAATAGTTTAGTTGGAAACTAACCATGGTTCAGTGGATGAGTTGGCATAGTTAGGATAGAAACAAATAGTCCAAAATAATATTCTCAACTGGGTGAGCAAGTGTGGATGTTGGAGGGGTTGTTTGAATTTGAAATTCAAGCAATTAAACATGTGGTATAAAGAGAGGTAGTGAGTTGGAATTGATGTGATGGAGAGGATCCTATGGCTTTGTGATTAAAATTAGAAATTTAGATTTCAACATGTAGGATAAAGATAAGGATGAGTTAGAAGTGAGTTGGCAATGAGTTAGAGTGATGTGATAGTTTAGAGACTAAAGATCAAATTTAAATTTAAATGGTTGAGATAGGTGGTGAGTTGGCAAAGTGTGTAAGGGAAACTTTGATGAAGTTACGAGGTTTGAATTCAAGTTGTGAAGATGTGTATAGGAAAAGTATGTAGAGAAAAATTTAAGAGTGTGTGTGTGTGTAACTTGAATTCAAGAAAGATTTGTATGAAGAAGATAATGAATAGAGAATGTGTTGTAGAGAATGTTGTAATTTGATGGAAAGGAGCCTATGTTGGAATGTTAAGGGACAACAAGTACAATGGTGTAAGGAAATGTGAGTTATCATGTAAAGGATAAGCTTGGGGAAGGTTTATGCGGGAAAGGTTTAAGCTTTGAGAAGGTGTTGGTGATGAAGAAGAAATTAATCAAAGGATTGGTTATGAATTAATCATATTTCCATTAAGTAAGAAAAGATATGGGCAATGATGATTAAGGAATGGTTTGTGGATTAGTACAGAATATTTTTAAGATTATGTGTGAAGGTGTAAATAATCAATTGTTAGGTAGAAAGGTTTAACAAATGATTATAGATTGTTTAGAGGAGAATGGATTATGTGGGGAACATCTAAGGAATGCATGTGGGAGTTTGTAAATCATTTATAATTAGGGAGGTAGGAAAACTTATAGTACAATTAACCTCCAAATACCACAAACTCAAATTGTCACTTAGACTTAATCCATGATAATCAACAACGAATATGATCACTAATCATCTTGATGCAAAAAAGCTAAGTGATTTTCATCTCAAGTAAATCATCTCCCATAATGGGAAGGGATGCGTTTACGCAAAGTAATCTTTGACTTAGTTTGACCAATAAGGGACTAAAACCCGTTACGTGTTTAGGAACAATGTAAATTCAAATTAAGGTAAATGAATACTTTCATTTGATGGTATGTTGAAAGTATGTTCATATTAGGTTTAGAAAGAAGTTTTGGCCTTGGCTAGAGGCGTTTGATAAAAGAATTGAGTTTTTATTTTGTTGAAAAATAGGAGGCCTTCCCCTTGGCTCTGAGGGGGCGTTTTGATAAATAGAATTGGAGTTTTTTATTTTGTGTTGGGAAAAAATAGGAGGATTTTATTTTTTGCTTCCTCTCTAAGTTCTAAAACATTCAATTTTGGGAGTGTTCCTTTAAATTGGCTTCAAATTAATTCCTTTGTACAATACCTTTTATTGAAGGTTTTCCACAATTGTGTCAGGTAAGAGGAAAATCCGGGGGGACTTTGAAAAAAATCCTGAAAAAAAAAACCCAAAGGTCGTGAAGTGGGGCACCCTGGGCCCAACCTGCTTGAACGCAGTGGGACCAGTAGCCATTCCAAATGTACTTTTTATGGTTTTTGTTGGATTTGGCTATACATTTAGTTATTTTAAGTGTTTTCGGAATGTTTATTTGACATTTCATTAAAACATTTAAAAGGGGGGATTCCTAGTTCAATGTTGGCCCCCACCAACAAATAACTATACTTTTACTATCGACTGGATTTGTGCGGAACCAAAAAAAAATTTTTCCTATGGCACTATGCCCCACTTGCATTACCAAACAAATTAATATATTCATTTTCAAAATGAGGCAAGTTGTATTCTGGAAACGAAAATTAAGTATAGATTTACTCGTGGGTGCCTATTCCGATATGGGGGGACGATTTTTCTTAAAGCATTTGGGGATGGAAAAAAAATATTACCATGTCCATTTATTAAAAAACACCCGGATAAATGTAGTATAGGAAGAGCCATATGCTCAATGGGGACCCTCAAATAGGTAGGGTTTGTTTTGCTGGAGGGTCAATGTGATGTGCCTAGGAGGTAAATCTTCAAAAATCATTCCAAAAAAAATAGGATGTTGGAAAGCAAAAAAGTTTGAGTGGGAAGTGGCTAATTATTAGTTTGTGTAAAAAGGTTGTAATCTTTGTTTAGTTCAATGTTTTTAATGATTGTCTCGAGATTGGTGTACGTTGGAGCTGGTGGCTGCTAATTGTTAGCCTTGGTGGTGGTGTAAATTTGTGGGTGGAATGGTTGTTTATTGGTTCAAAGTGTTGTTGATGGAGGAAGGGTTTAGTGTTTTACCCAAGATTTAATGGGTCCAACAGTGGGACCATCTTTAATGGTCGAGAGGGTAGCTCTTTGGGTTCTTTGTTTGGGTGAAGGGATTCTTAAGGGATTGGAAGCGTGACGCGGGGGGATAAATTGTGATTAGTTAGACGAAATAGTATTAGGCGGAGTAGTAGGTAGTAGTTCATTGTTTTGAACTTAAGGTAAGGTGGGAAATAGGAAAAAATTTTCGTTATTTCCTAAACATTAGCTTCCTTGCCACATGTGTGCTGCAAACAACAGAGTCCCAAATATCAATTACTTGAAAAACTGGGGACCCACCCAACAAAACTTCAGTACATTACAACACACAAACTAATTCAATCAGTGTCATCATTCTTCACTTTACCACAGGTTTTTATGGATGTTATAATTGTCTGCAGTCTTTGTTGGGGGAAAACAATGGAAGCTCTTTAGTTTAAGTTTTCCTTTTTTTTTCAAGTCCTTGAAAACAAAGGGGAAATTTCATATGTTATGCATTTCACTTATAGAAAGGGCGGTACAATTTGGGTAGGACCATATAGTCCAAAATTCTATATTTAAATTCATATGATGCATTCATATAGAAGCGTACATGAGACATAGTCCAATCTATATTTAGATCGTGCATGATAGGTGAAATTATTGTACTAACATTGGGGTAAGGACATTGGCAGAAATCAATACGAAGGTTTTAAGTTAACCATGTATAACAATACTTTGCCAAACAAAAAATTGTATATCATAGTCTTGCATTGGAAAATTTTAATTTTGCAAACATAACACAAAACATTTATATCGATCCCCTCCCCTCTTAGGAATCGAAAATAGTAAGATTATTATGGATTCGGGAGGTCAGGGAGGAAAGAACAAATAGTAAGTCATGTTTATTAGATTGAGAGAAAAGGGAATATGTGTGTGTTTTCTAGAGAGAGGGGGAGAAAAGCATGCACACTTGAGATAAAAAATAGTTTCCTCACCCATCCATGGAAGTATAGAGGGGAATATATAGCCCGGAATACGCTTCACTATCCTAACATGTCGTTTCTAGTCCTTGCGTATCCATCTATAATAAAACTAATGTAATTTTGTATAAGTCGACATATTTTAAGGCTAACAATCTTCCCTGTTGATCCCTTTTTAACATATCTTACTTAGCTTGTTAAAGCTTAGTTGTTCTTCTTATCATGTTGTTAAAAGCTTTTGTTGTGGTTGGATTAGATTTCCAAACACAAACTATAATAGAAAATAAAGAGTTTGGAAGGAATTTCACATACTAATTCGGGTAAATACTTTGTTTTGTAATACTTATGAAAGGGAATACATAAAAATCAGGAAATTATATAAACTTTTTACTACACTTTTCTGGGCCCTCCAATTTGGGAAAAACGATCATCTCTGATTAGTAAGAGGGGGTTATTTCTTGACAAAAATAAAAAAAACCCTGGATAAAGCGGGCGCATATGTAAATTGTTTACAATGTGAGTGTTCACTATTACATACGTTATGTTTTACACTTAGGGGGGACCTCCTCTTTATTTAACACCCAGGGTGTCCCGAAATTGGGGGCTTTTTAATTACTTGCCTAACGGAGCTGGAGCGGAGCTGAATTATATTATGATCCAAAATCGTAAGTTCCTTAACCAAAAATTTAAAGTTGAATACATGTAATTCTTTTCTTTACAAATAAAATAAAAAAATACTTATCTTCGTAAAAAGTATTCTTTGTTTCCTCTAATTCAATGCTTTATCTCGTCTTTTTCCAAGTCAGATACATCTTCCAGCAGTTAGTAATTCACTCAAGGCATGTTAGTTGTTTATAAAAAACGATTGGCACCTAAGCAGAGGTAATTCAAATATAAAATATAAAACACTTTAAGGGAGTTTGTTACGTCTGCAGTGTGGTTTACTATACATACAACTTAATCACATAGTACTACTTTTGTACATACTACTGCAGTTAGTAAATTACTTATGGTATATTTTGTGTCTTTCATCTCTGGTAGCAGTCTTTAATAAACTTTTATTAGAGCGGGTAAAACTTTATGCTAAACAATTTTTACTAAAGGAGATTCTCAACAGTAGTAGGTAAACTAGCGTAGGTTAAATATTTTACTTTTACCAAATTACTAACTATTAGCCATAAAAATTTTACATTGGTTATTTTTTAACCAAGGCCGCCCCACATTAAAAAGTTATGCTTGGGGAACAAGCCACTAAAAGTTCTTTTTACCTGAGCAGGCCCTAGTAAACTTCTAAAGGAATTCATTCTTGGAAAGGTCTTTTAAATTCCAACAACAATTTTACCCTCCCCTAAACTTGATATTCATCTTCTCGGAATCTTTAAGTTTACTTCAATTCAAAAGTCTTGCATCACTATCAGGGGGGATTGTTATTTCAAAAACAAAACACCTTCATGGGGGGACCCTTTTCCTTTTTTTGTTTTTATTGAGGCCTTGAGTAGTAAGTTTGATTAAGCAACTATCTCAATCTCCAATGATTTTTTCAGCTTTGAAAGCTATTTCTTGTTTCAGCATGTATTGGAGGGATTGTTAATTGGTGTAAAAGGGGGAGTATCTCTTAAAACTAATACATAAAGGATTTGTAAGGATTTCTAAACCCTTACCAAAAAGTGCCCTCTCCCATTAGGTAAATCAAATTAACCGCTTTTTCCCAATTGAGGGTCACCTTTTGGATTCTCTGTAGATTTTATTCCCATACTTTATCTTTTTTTTTATGTCAGGGTTTCAAAAAAAACATTAACTTCATTACATCACCCATATACACTCTGTCCATTATTTCTAATTTCCTTCTTTGGCCCTTGTATCCATGTTTCAAGTTTTAAACAAAAAAAACTGTCTAGGAGGATCTCTAAGTATTCATTTCTTTTTCAATGTTTTTTTTCTAAGGTATTTTAATCATTGATAAACGTATTCTTTTGTTGAAATACCCTTTCCAGCAGCTCGTATCAAGTTGGGAAAGGTATTACAAAAAAACTTTTTCCTTCTTTGACCAATCGTGTAATTTAAACAATCCCTGGGAGGTTTGGATGGGCTAGAAGGTTATATCATTCTATTGCTACCTAATTTCTCCTTGTAAACTATCCTCAATATGGGCTTTTTTTGTCATCTTCTGGGCCCTTCCCTTTCTTGACCTTTTCATTCTTTTTTTTCTTCTTTGAACCAGTTTTTATAATCTTCTTGTTTCTTCTGATTCTTTGGAAGGTATTTTCAGATTGCGTGCTCTTTTTCCTTGCCTCTTTTGAGAACTTTTCTTCTATTCTTGGTCTGTAATGCTTTTTCACCCTTCCTCTGGATCTATAGGAAAAACCAAAAAAAATGAAAAACTTAACCTATTTGTATCTGTTTTGTTCAACAGGTGCTTCTTGGGGCGAAACATTTTCTTGTCATAACACAAAATCTCTTTCCTTTTAGCTTGGATTGGTTTTTGCTTTTTGTATTACCAACCATATTTCCTTTTTAGGGGGGTAATTATGGTTTACACATTTTCGTTTCCTTATTTGATTTTTTTGGGTAGGCTGTCTTTATTCCTTTGCTTCTTTGCCGATCTTTGTGATGGCCAATAGAACTTTTTTTTCCTTTTAAAGCGTATCATTTTTCCCCACTAAATAAAACATTCTTGGGGACTTTTTTCTTTCTATGGGAGAGGGAAATTGTTTACCAGCTATCATCTCCACTAACATTCTTGACTTTTCTTCAATGGAGAATTGTTCTTGTTCTTCAGCTTGAAGTCTTGCAGCTGATTGCTTATCAGCATCAATCATAGCTTGAATACTATATAGTTCTTCAATAATTGTTGCTTTACTAGCTTCTTCTTGTGCAACTCTTTCTTTTTCCAACTCTGCTTGTTCTTCAGCATGCAATCTAAGTGCCAATTCTTCATCAAGTGCAATTTGATCTTTCTTCTTTAATGGCACTTCAGGCTCCACCATTTTTCGTTTGCCTTTGTCTTTTACTTATCGAAGTTGTAATTGTGAAGAAGAAAATGTTTTTGTAGATGCAGGTACTTGTTCTTCCTGATCATGAAATACAATTCCCTTAGCCCTTGGTCTAACAGATGTAACTGTTGTAGCAGCAGTTGTAACAGGCTTGGGTTTTGCAGTATTGATCTCAATCAAAGTTTGAGCAAGAGTCAATTCATTTGGAATTTTAACACTGGCACTAGCAGTAGTAACTACTTCACCAACAGTAGTAATTGGATCGGCAACACTAACTGGAATTGACTTTGTAGTTGTAGCAACACTAACTACAGGCTCTTCAACCATCTTTTCAAACTCAATTTCCTCCTCTTCCAACACACTCGTATCAAACATCAGGTTGTCATCATTCATCTCTTAAGTCTCATCCATCAAAGTCACTTCTACATCAGCATCAAGATTAGTAATTTTCCTCCCCTGTTTGGATGCATCCTCCTGAGCACCCAAACTAACATCATTAGAGGATTCTACCATGCTAGCTAAACCAACCTTCCTTAATCTCTTGAACCCTGAAGTTCTTGGCTTCCTTCTCTTTTCCAAACTCTTTACTCTTCTTTGCAAGCTCTCAATCTATAACATTTCGCATTTTCAGGTCATTTTACGACTTCAATCATTTCATTATTTTGGGTACAAAGATTCCATCAATTCAGTAAGTTTCATTCTATCCTCAACCACTTTTGAGGTGTGTTAACAGGAAGGGGGGGAGGAGTAGGGTTTGGTTGTGGTGGTGGTGGGGGGGTGGGGGTTGGGGGGGGTTGTTGGGGGGTTTGGTGGGTGTGTGGTGGTGGGGAGGGGTAGGGGGTGGTGGTAGGGTGGGGTAGGTAGCTGGGTGGTGGGGGGGGGTTGGTGGTCGGTTTCGGGTGGGTGGGGGTGGTGGTGGGTTGGGGTGGGTGGTAGGGTGGGGTAGGGAGGGGGGGGGGTGGGTGGGTGTGGGTGGTGGGGTAGTGGTGGGGGTTGGTTGGGGGGTTCGGGGGTGTGTGGGTACCTGGTGGGTTGCGTGGTGGGGTGGTGGTAGGGTGGGGTGGTAGCTGGGGGGGTGGTGGTGGGTGGTTGGGGTGGTGGGTGTGGGGGGGTGGTAGGGGTAGGGGTTTTAGTTGCTACGTTTGGGTGGGGGTGGGTGGTGTGTTGGTTTAGGGGGTTGGTGGTGGGGTTCGGAGGGTGGGGTTGGTTGGTGGTAATGGTGTGTAGGGGGGGGTGGGGTGGGTGGTGCGTGTTAGCTACGGGTGGAGTTTAGGGTTGGTAGGGGGGTGGGTATGGTGGGTGTATCGGGGGGGTGGGTGGGGGGTTGGAGGGGTGCGTTGTGTGGATTTGGTTTGGTGTGTGGTAGGGTGGGGGGGTAGGGGGTGGGGTGGGTGGTGGTTGGGGTAGGGGGGGGGGGTGGCTTAGTCGGGTGTAGTTGGTGGTGGGTGCTGGGGGGGGTTGGGGGGTGGGGTGGTAGGTGGTGGGGGGGTGGGGGTGGGGGGGGGGGTGGGGTGGGTTGCGGGTGGTGGGTGGGTGGGGGGGGTTGGCGGTTGGGTGGTTAGGGGGTGTGGGGGTGGTGGTGGGGGGGGGGTGGGGTTGGGGGTGGTGGTGGGGGTAGCGGTTGGTGTGGGTTTTGGGGGTGTTGGGGTTGCGTGGGGTGGGTTGGGGTGTGGTTGGGGTGGGGGGGTTGGGGGGTAGGGTAGAGGGTGGTAGGGGGTTGGTGGGGGTTGTGGTGGGGTAGGGTGGGGTGGGGGGGGGTGGGTGGGCGTTAGGTGGTGGGGTAGCGGGTGGGGTGGGTGGGGTGGGTGGTTGGGGTGGTGGGGGGTGGGGGTTGCTGGGGGGTTGGGGGTAGCTTGGGAGGGTCGGGGTGGTGGTGTTGAGTGGGTGGGTAGCGTGGTAGCTACCGGTGGTGGTTAGGGTGGTGGATTGGGTATGCGGGGGTGGTGGGTGAGGTGGGTGGTTGGTGGTGGGGGTTGGGTTGTGGGGTGGGTAGTTGGGGGTGGTGGTGGTTGGTTGGTTTGGGGGGTGGGGTGGGGTAGTAGGGGGTTTTGGGGTGGGGGGGTTATGGTGGTGGTGAGGTGGTTGGTGGTGGGTGGGGGTGGTGGGGTGGGGTGGTGTTGGGGAAGGTGGGGTGGGTTGGAGGTGCGTGGTGGTAGGGGTCGGGTTGGTAGGGTGGGGGTCGGGTTGTGTTTTGGGGTGGGTGGGGGTAGCGGTGTGGGTAGTGGTGGTGGGTGGGCTAGCTGGGGTGGTTTGGTGGGTAGCGGTGGTGGTGGTGGAGTTGGTGGGTGGGTGGTGGGTGGGGGTTAGCGTGGGTGGGTAGGTGGTTGGGGGGTGGTGGGGGGTGGGTGGTTGCTGGGGGGGGTTGGGTGGTAGCGGTGGGGTGGGGTGGTAGGTTTGGGTGGTGGGGGATGGTAGGGTGGTTGGGTGGGGGTGGTGGGTGGTGGGTGGGTTGGGGGTGGGGTGGGTAGCTGGTTGGGTGGTTGGTGGTAGGTGGGGGGGTGGTTGGTGGTGTGGGGGGGTGGGTGGTGGTTGTGGTGCTGGTAGGTAGGGGTTTTGTTGGGGGTGGGTGGGTTGGTTGCTGGGGGGGGTGGGTGGTAGCCGGGTGGTGGGTGGGGGGGTTGGTAGGTGGTGGTGGGTGGTGGTGGTGGTTAGGGGCTGGTGGGGGGGTGGTGGTTGGTGGGGTGGTAGTGGGTGGGTGGGGGGTGGTGGTGGTAGCTGGGGTGTGGTGGGTCTGGTGTTGGTGGTGGTGGTGGTGGGTAGGTTGGTGGGTAGGGGGTTGGTGTGGGTGGTTGGGGGGGGGGTGGTGGTGGGGGTGGGTTTGGTGGGTGGGTGGTGAGGTTGGTGGGGTGGGGGTTAGGGGGTGGGGGGGGGTGGTGGTGCTTGGTTTGGGAGGTAGGTTGGTTAGGGGAAGGTGGTGTTAGGGTGGTGTGTGGGTGGTGGTGGTGGGGGTATGGTGGGGGTGGGGGTGGTGGGTGGTGGTTGGGGTGGTTGGTTGGGGATGGGTGGGGTTTGGGGTCGGGTGTGGTAGGGGGGGTGGGTTGGTGGGTGGTAGGAGGGGGGTGCGTGGTGAGTGGGTGGCGGTTGGTGGTGGGGGTTGTGGGGTGGGTGGGGGTAGGGGGTGTGGTGGTGGGGGGGGGGTGGGGGAGGGTGGTCGGTGGGTGGGCGGGGTTGGTTTGGGGGTGGGGTTGGGTTTAGGGGTAGGGGTGGTTTAGCTGGTGGTGGTAGCGGGGGGGGTTGGGGTTGGGTCTGTAGTGGGGGGGTAGCAGGGTGTAGGGGGGTGGGTGGGTTAGGTGGTAGGGTGGTGGGTGGGTGGGGGGTGGGTTGGTGGGTAGCTGGGGTGGTGGGGTTAGGGAGGTTTGGGGAGGTAAGTGGTGGGTAAGGTTAGGTGAGTTGGGGGGCTGGTGGGTAGCGGGGGTAGTCGTCTTTTGAAGTCATATCGCTAAAAAGATTTACGTGCATTACATTTTGGGATATTGTTATGTTGTGAAGTCTTTACTTCTCAAGTTGAACAATTTAAGCCTATTGGATTTTGTAACAAACCATTTATGAAATCCAATGTATCAGTTTTTAAACGACTCTTTTAGAGGTCGTTCTCTTATCTTGTGCTATTGATCTATGAAGTAATACCCCCGGAACATCATATTCTGCTGCGACCCATTTTGGAGGTGTTACACAATCTCCAAAGCTTGATTAGATTTTGTAGTCTCCAGAGCAAGAACTGTTGATTGTAATTGGGTACAAAGATTCATCAATTCAGTAAGTTGCATTCTATCCTCACCACTTTGAGGTGGATCACAAGAAGGGATAGCTACATGCTCCTCATTGGTAGCCTCATCAGGGATAGGCTCTGTAGGACCACTGTCCTTCATATGTTTCCTTCTTGACTTTTTCTTTTGAGGTTTAGATGAAGATGGTTGAGTATGAATGGGTGTAGAATGGGAATCAGTAGGAGCAGCTGAATCTTCACCCATGTCTTCAGTAGCTTGAACCATCATAGTTTTAAATAGAGGTGTGACCTTTCCAGAAAAACCCTTTCCTGGTCTCTTCATGTTAGCAAACACCTTCTTGGTGTGGGAAGATATAACATAAATTCCTTTATGTCTGGACATTCCCTCAACTTGTTTGTCTAGGAAGACTTGCACAAACCTTGGATACATAAGAAATTTTACCCCACCCTCCAAGTTCTTTACCATATTGTCAAAAATATACTTGGAAAAGTTAAATTTTTAGTTTGTGGCAAGACAGATGATAGCAGATGCCATAGTGCTACTAAATTCATTCCAGGATGTAGTCTTAGCACTAAGACATTACAGTATGGTATGGATAAGAAATTTCCATTCGGATGAAAAATAAGCTTTATAGAATGTAAGCTTTTGTGTAAGATTTTCATACCCCATTCTTTCCAATTCTGCAAAAATAGTAGCAGTAGATAGACAATTTGTTCCTTCAGCATCATCCAACTTAAGATCACTTCTCACACTCTTCTCAGTGATGATTACCTTCTTTTTGTCTACTAGGGCTTGTATCTGTCGTTCCCCATTAAGTGTCTTATGCTTAGCAGATGTCCAGAACTATTCAATACATGTAGTATAAATGGTGGGATTAACCGTTAACGCATATTGGATAGAACTTGCATTCATAAAATCAATAATTTCCTCAAACCCATTACTTTCTTTGGGTTTTTCCAAAAACGCAACCAAATTGTGAGTTTCAGCAAACTTTGGGGTCGACATTGTGATGGATTTTTATGATTAAAGATGAAATTGAGTTAGGGTTTATGATTCGAGAGTATATCAAGGTGTAAAATCGATCGAATGAGTGATTGAAACCCTTAATTGGAGTATTTATGAAATCACCCTCAACAGCATTAACTTGAACTAGCAGCATTAAGTTAAACCTAACAGTATTAACTAACCCAGTAGTAGCAAGTTATGCCTGGCAGCATTAACTTGTGCCTAACAGTAGTAAGTGTATGCCTAGAAGCATAAACTAATACGGGCAGTAGTAAATCAAGCCTAACAGCATTAATGTAGAATACAAGTAATCTTTGATATATGAGAAGCAAGAACTAGTAAGAGAAAGTGGAAGGAAGGATGTATTTTCTAGAGAGAGAAAGTGCTAAACATGAAATGCATTAAGAGAGAATGAGAATACAACCAACCAACCAACCAACCACCTCTCCAAGGCATGGATAGGTGTATTTATAGTCCTATTTGGACAGCCATGGGCCTCATAAGGCTTTTCATGGGCCTTTGGGCCATATTAGCTTATAAACAAAACATTAACTAACTACGGGCTTTTACTAGTTAATATTGGAAGTGACCGAGACTTTTCTTGTTCCTAACAATCTCCCCCTAAGGGAGGTCACTCCAATTTACAAAAAAATTTAAAACTTAGCATACTTTGCTCCGACTTTAGTCTTGAGCCTCTAGTCTTAACTTCAATCATTAACTTGTTGATTTGATGTAGTGATTCATAGACTTTAGGACTTGAAGCTTGTCTTTAGCGTTGTCTCGAATGTGATCATGAACACCTTGAAATCATTCAACCAAGCATAACTCATTTTTGCCATCTTGTAAACTTTGCCATCTTGTGAACTTGTAACTTTTGGACCGACATGCTCATACCTTTCTTGATTTGTTAACTTGAAAAGCTTTAATGTTGCAATCTTTTCTTGAAATTTCCTTTAACTTTAAAACTTCGTCACTTCGAGTAACGAACGGTTCGTATCAAGAGTTACCGGAAACTTACATCTTTGAAATTTCGTTTGTGCCTTTAATACTTCGCTTTCACTAAGTCAAGAAAGACGTACAGATAGACGTCGGGGGGTAAGCGGTGCAATGGGGTCTTGTGCGCGGACCAACGGAAACTTCTTTGAAGTTCATTGACTTTAATACTTCGTCACTTCAAGAAAGACGTACGGTATCAGAGTAGCGGAAGTCTTAAAACATGTAGTTGAGCTTTCATGATGTATTTATATTTGCCGGTCGAGTATGAGCATGTGGTTATGAATCTTGTGAGTCAGCTGGAATCAGGTACCTTCACCTTCGTCTTTAAGAATCTTGCATTAAAACAGTTAGCAATAAAGCGGGGGGATGAATATGGCTTTGTCATTCGCCCGTGTTTGGTTGGAGTAACCTTCCAATCCGTGAGGATCGACCTGTGGTCGGGTAGATTCAATTTAAGAAGAATCTCCTTGATAAGGTTTCCAACTGAAGTATTGAATCCTTCTAACACATATGTATCAGATTCATCAAACTCAGCATGTTCTCATTATCGAAATGTCTCAAAGTAGACAACACGATAAGAGTGAACCAGCGAGTTACTATCTCACTGATTGAAATAAAAAATTGATTTGAAAATCAATCGATGTGTCACTTAATAAAGTGGTTTTGTGACACATCAAGAGTGTTAATCATTTCAAAATTCATCATCAATTGTCACTTCATAACTTAGAACAAGTTTGATTCTTATAGAATCGCACCATCATTTCTTTCCAGTTGTCACAAGTTTGATTCATATAGAATCGCACAAGTCACCTACCATGAGCTTGTTTGATGTTGACTCAAGCAGGATTTCCATCTTCACTGTGAATTATATCACTCGGATGTTCTGGAAAAATCAGAAGGATAATGCGTAGGACTCTTAGTATATTTCTAGTTATTCACATTGTGTGAGATAGCAAGCATAATTTTGACAAGTGTCCTAGTGAGATTCAATTTAAGAAGAATCTCCTTGACAGGGTTTCCAACTGAAGTATTGAATATTTCTAACACATATGTATCAGATTCATCAAACTCAGCATGTTCTCAATATCGAAATGTATCAAAGCAGACAGCACGATAAGAGTGAACCAGCGAGTTACTATCTCACTGATTGAAATAAAAAATTGATTTGAAAATCAATCGACGTGTCACTTAATAAAGTGGGTTTGTGACACATCGAGAGTGTTAATCATTTCAAAATTCATCATCAATCGTCAATTCATAACCTGGAACAAATTTAATTCTTGAGTAAACTGCAAAAATCATCCCTGTGGTTTGTAGTTTGTGCCACTAATCATCCCTAGCCGATACTATTGACACTAATCATCCCTAAGTTG
>BQNB010123538.1:0-20079 GCA_026074375.1 Tanacetum coccineum
TCTAAAAGAAAAAGTGTCTACACTCGAGAAAAACAAGGAAGTTGATCTCGAATGTGTAAAATATCATATGCTTAAAATTGAAAATGAAAAGCTTAAAGAGGAAGCTCTTAAACTAACCAAGTTTGAAAAGAGCACACATTGCTTAAATGAAATGTTAAATAGTCAAAAACCTTCTGGTGAAAAGTTAGGTCTAGGGTTTAATTCATTTGAAGCATCATGTAGTGGAACTAAGGAAATAAAATTTGTGAAAGCTTAAAAAAGGTGTCCCCTGATGGAGGTCCCATAAATATGGGAGGCCCCCTTAATGTGCAGACGCCCCCCAAAGTAAATATGGGACCGCCACCAGGAATCACGCCTGGATCTGAGAAAAGTGTGTTTTTTCAAAAATCTATTTTGGGTCCTAGACCAAAACACATAATAGTAAACAATGTAAGAGTTCCCATAGCCAGTAATAATGAAGTTAAACAATTCTATAAGCCATTGTCAAAACCTAGAGTTAGATTTTCAAAACCAAATTTTAGATCAAAAATTCCACCACCCAGAAGAGTCATAAATAATTATCATCGTCCTAAAACACCGCAACCAAAAAGAAACATTGGTCGACAAAATCAACCTCGTGGTTTTCCTGTAACTTGGAACAACTTCCCACGACAAAGTTACATGCCATGGGAAATGTGTCTTCCATTTCCACATCCCAATCAATTGCATCAAATGCAAGGGATGTTTAGCACTAACAACTTGATATGTGCTTAAACACATATCATTTATTTCTTAATATAAAGCTAAAAAGGCCAATAATGACCAATAATACATGAAAAATGCATTGTATATGTGTGTTTTGTCAATTGTGTCTTGCAGGTAACGGATATATCATAAAAGAACAAAAATAAAGCAAAACGGACAAAGCCGAGCACGAGAATGGAAAGAGCGTGGGAAATCGAAGCCGAAGGCATATTCAATTTTAATGGGCCAACCTGTACCCATTTTATTGGGCCAGTTCAGCCCATTATCACTTGAAGTATATTAACCCTTAGCCTACCATAAGCCTTATAAAAATACAAGTCCATGTCCATTATGCCTAAATCCATTTCCTGGCCCAATGAAATAAAAGCCCAAGTCATAACCCGGTCCAAAGTCAATGAGATGAAAACGTGAGTTACTGTACATCTTTTTCAAATTTGTCTAGCAACGATTGATTGAAATATTCCAGACAATTGTGCATAGGAGATTAGGTCTATGCATAATATGCTCTTCATTTAATCGTTTGGGCTTCCGATGAATTGGTTAGATATGAAAACCTAACTAGCTTACAGTTTGATCAACATTTTTGTGATGCTTGCAAAATGGGAAAACAAGCTCACGCTAGTCACAAAGTAAGAATATATTCTCCAACGACTAGATGCTTTTTGAACTTCTCCATATGGATCTCTTCGGTCATCGCGTTATGAGTTACAGAGAGAAAACCATTACACCTAGTCATAGTAGATGACTAATCTAGGAATACTTAGACTTAGATCCTTAATGGATAAACCGAAGCTTTCGATAATTCGAAATATTCAGTAGAAAATCCCAAAACTTTAATTAGGTTGTTCAATAGTGTCAATAAGAACCGACCACGATAGAGAATTTGATAATGAGGTGCAATTTGGAGAGTTTGTAATGCCAATGGTATTACACATAACTTCTCGGCTCTACGTACTCCTCAATAAAATGGCGTAGTCGAAAGGAAAAATAGGACACTTCAAGAAATGAGTAGGACTATGTTGAACAAGCAATCGTTACCACAAAAGTTTGGTGTAAACGCCGGGGTAGATTACTTAACATAAATTCTCAAGCGATTCCTCATTAGAGGCCATTCTAGGTAAAAAAAACACCTTAGAACTTTAACGAGGTAGGGGAAACCTACGGTTAGATTATTTTAGAGTGTTTGGAAGAAAGTGCTTCATTTTAAACACCAAAGACTACCTTACCAAGTTTGACCTAAAGTCATACGAAGGTGTCTTTTTAGGTTATTCTCAAAATAGTAAAGCCTACATCATCCTAAACAAACACACTAGGAAAGTTGAAGAATCACTTAACGTGACATTCGATGAAACTCCTCCACATTCTAAGACATCACCCTTGGTGGATGATGACTTAGATGAAGAAGAAGCAATTAAGGTCATCGAAAAGAAAAACCTAAAAAACAACATTGTGGATGAAACTTTAGAGATTGATGAAATTGTTAACATTAAGGAATCTTGGAACCATCCATTAAAAAATGTCATAGGAAACCATCACAAGCCCAAAACCAAAGTAACTTCTTTTATTTTATATCAACTATAGATACTAAGAATGTGAATAAAGCGTTAGGAGATGAAATTTGGATGGTCGCCATGCAAGAAGAATTAAATCAATTCGTTGCTAACGACGTTTGGGAGTTAGTTCCATAACCTAGGAATATGACAATCATAGGAACTAAGTGGGTATTTATAAATAAGTTAGACAAGGACGGTGTTGTTTCTTGAAATAAGGCTAGGTTAGTTGCTCAAGGCTACAATCAACAAGAGGGCATCGATTATGATGAAACTTATGCTCCAGTTACTAGACTTGAGTCTATTAGGATATTATTAGCTTATACTTGTTTCCCCTCCCCCCCCCCCCCCCCTCCCCCTTCCTCACCTTTTACCTTGACTCTTTAAACTATTACAAATGGATGTTAAAAGTGCATTCCTGAACGGTTTTATCAATGAGGATGGTAATTACATGGCACAAATCCTTCGGATTCATTGAGTTTTGAGACCAAATTCATGTCTATATAATTAAAGAAAGCTATATATGGTCTTAAACAAGCACCCAAAGCTTGTTGATGATTAAAAGCTTTCCTTATAAACTATGACATATTAAAATGGGAATTGGTAGATTACAATCTTTTTACTAAGAAGAAAAGTTCAATCTCATATTGTTTAAATATATGTCGATGATATTATATTCGGTTTGACTTATCAAGACATGTGTAATTACTTTACCAAAATCATTCATGACGAGTTTGAGATGAGCATGATGGGTGAACTTTACTTCTTCCTTGGATTACAAATAAAACAAATGGAAGATGGTATCTTCTTTAATAAATCGCAAGTATATTAAAGAAAGGCCTTAATGAAATTTGGTCTAGAGGACTCTTAAACCCAATTAAAACCCCATGTCCTCTGATACTATACTCACGAAAGACGAAAGATGTTGAGTAGTAGATAGTACCAAGCATTCGAGGCATTAATAGGTAGTTTATTATACCTAACAGCAAGTAGGCCCGATATCATGTTTAGTGTCTGCCTTTGTGCCCGCTTCCAAGAGGCTCCCAAAACCTCTCACCTTGAAGCGGTTAAGCGTATCTTCTGATACATTAAAGGTACTACGCACTTAGGATTATGGTATCCTAAGGGGACCGGCATAGAAACCGTAGTATATGCCGACTCTGATCATGCCAGGAGATTATGAGGATACGAAAGGAGCACTAGCGGGGATTTGTATACGTTCATGGGATGTTGTTTGAATTCGTGGCTTCTCGAAGAAAATAACATCTCTTGTTATTATCCACTACCGAGCGAATACGGGTATGCGGCCAAGAAAAGGCATATCAACAAGCACTATGATGAAACAAGCTTCTCATCGACTCGAAGTACGAACCTCGACGAGTATTCGCTATCATGTGTGATAACCAAAGGCGCGATTGACCTTAGCAAAAAAAACCTAGAGCAACACTCTCGTACCAAACAAATCCATAAAAAATACGTCACCACTTTCTTCGTGGATAATCGTCACGAGAAGGACATATCTCAATCAAAAAGTATCATTGTCGACAATATTGCGACATTCTTATAAACCTTTAAACGTGAATCGTTTTGAACTATCTTACGTCTTGGTTTGGATTGATGAAAACAACATTTCATAATTCATATTAGTCCGCTTCTCTTTCTTCTGTCTCAATCTCTAGTCTGTTGTTCCATTTCTGTGGGTCACCACAACTTAAATACCTTCATCCGAAGTACTTTTAAGCATCTGTAATTTGCGAAATACAATTAAATGTCACTCCTCTTCCGTACATTTTTTGTTTAAAAATGACGTCAAAAACCTTTACTGAGGGTGGGCTCCCATACCACAGGCGGCCCTCCAATATATTTGGGTGACCGCCAGACATTATGGGACCGCCATCAGCAGACTCCCATATTTTACACTTTGTCAAAAAAAAAATTCAAACCACAAAAACAAACACCCCTCTTCGTGCTACAAGTGACGAACACGACCAAAACTACTCAAAAACTCAAAATCACCCATTAAAACACAAATTGAAAATAAAATCAACACTTACAATCATTCATAACATCAAAAAGATCATCAATTGTAAGTCCCTTTCACTATTTTCTTTTAATTTGAGTCTAGGGTTCATGATGAACACCAAAAATTAAAATTGAGGATTTTTTTATTTTTATTTCAATTTCATACAATTAGGACTACTAGGATATAATGTATAACTAATATGCTTCCCAAAGACATAGGATTTGCATATATTAGTAAGCTTGTAGAAAAATTGATTTTGAACCAAAACCCTAATTTTATTTCAAAATCACTCACGTTAGGAACAAAATAAAATTGCGGTTATGCATTGTTAATACAACCTAAAAACGTTTTCAAACACATGCATAATGATCTTATGAACAAAGGTTGAGATACATAATTCATATGTATTTTTTGACATGTTTGAATGAGCAAAATCAAACTAAGGGGGCTTTTTGGATTAATTAAACTCTTGGATTTAATGTTTAGGTTGAGTTAATCGTTACCATACATTTGTCACATTTAGGCACACACTAGACCTCTCTTTAAGTGAAGAAACCTCACTAAAATTATCCTTTTCAATTCTAGGTGAAATGACTCTAGAAGATGAATTATATAACACCCGTATTTATAGGTTAGTGGTAGTGATACCTTTAGAAATGGCTAAGGGTTCATTTTGTGTGATTTCTTGTGTGCTATGTGTTATATATGTGTGCTAAGTGGTTTGAATAGGTGTATGATATCATTTTGAGGTGAATGATCATCTCATTTTGAGTGCGTTTGTGTTTGGTGATGAGTATTCCATTTGTTCACGTATAGTGATAATGGAAAGGAATGGCGTATTGCATGCAATGCTACGTCAATAGTTGGATGATTTTGTGTTAAGCGTTTATGGGAAACGTATCATGTTGGAAATAAGTGAAGTGAGTGAAATTTGGATATTTATAGAAGACTTTCTAAATATAGAAAGTGAAATGTGAAATGAAAAGTTATTTTTAGAAAGTTTAGTAAGTAGCATTTATGTAAAAAGGTTTACCCATATTAGATTAGGTTTTTATGAAAACTTAAGGTAATGAAGATAAGTAGTTAATTAATAATTAAATAAAAATAATAAAAATAAAATAGTAAAAAAAAGGGGGGGACGATCGAACTAAGGGGTAGGATAGGGATTAGGAGGCCTAAACCTTGTCAAACTCTAAGACTTAAGGGATAAGGATACTTAGGGTATAAATACCAATAACCTAGCTCATAATTCCCTTCCCCATCTCTTTTGTGCCTGTGATTTCAAGCCCCTAAAACCCTAGGAGTGCCGAATTTGGTGTGTGATCCAAGAACATTCAAGAATTGTTGTTTAGGTGCTAGCATTCAAGGTAAGTATGTTCATCTTAGGTAGTTTATGATATTCATGTTACAAGACTTATGATGGATCTAGGGTTTACATAAAATACATATTATATATGAGCTTTAATGATGGAATGATGATTAGGATTAGTTTAGGGTTATGATCATGCATGTTGCATGTTAGGGATTGCGTTAGATCTTGATTTAGGGTTTTGCAGAATTAAGTCTGTGTTAAACTGATGATATCTAGTTGTTAGAAATGTGTTTTGATATGATTCAACAGCCTAAATTATAGTTCAAAAAGTCTATTTTTCAAAAAGTCCAGCCTCGAATGATTTTGAGTTATGGAAGTTGGTTAAATGTTGGTTACAAAAAAAGTTATCAAAACAGTAAATACGAGTCAGAATTAGGTCATGTTTAGGAAGGTAAAATCCTAACTTAAATGTGGAATTAAGGATAGCCAATCTACAGTGATTAGGCTCAATATGTATATAAAGAAAACCTAGAAGGATAGCTTATGATTGCGTGTCTAAGTATGGTAATTAAGGCCATACATTTTAGTGTGCAATCAGATCCGAATTGGAACAGTTTTGAAGTTTGATTTTATTTGGGATAGTTGCACATGTAATGGGTATTTAGGAATCACAAGGTAGTTAGTAAACTCATAAATGAACTTAGGTGAATTTTGGAATAAATTGTAGTTAACTAGTGTAATATGTT
The DNA here is from genome assembly GCA_026074375.1 of Tanacetum coccineum. Lineage (NCBI taxonomy): Eukaryota > Viridiplantae > Streptophyta > Magnoliopsida > Asterales > Asteraceae > Tanacetum > Tanacetum coccineum. Next base: position 6,376 of record BQNB010123538.1, read on the forward strand.
AATGAGGTGGTTAAGGTTGGGCATGGTGTCGGGGTGACCCATGATGGAATAATTTTGTGTTAAATCGTGTAATGTGCTATGGGTGGTTAAAAGTTGGGCATGGTTAGGGTGACCCTTTGTATGTTAATCAAACCCTAGACATCATCTACTTGTGAGTTATATGGACTAGAGCTTTTAGCTTGGTCGCGTGTAACTGTGTTTATTTATTTGTTGTTGCGTGATAGAATGAAGCTGCTTTTTGACGATTTAGGTGAGTTACATGTCACTTTTTATTGTTTTAAACTTGGGATGGGAAATGATGCAGTGTTAAAATGAGTTTTAAATTTTGTGATTATGTGTTAGTGTAAGCATGGACTCCTTATGTGAATGATAGGCTTTGTGCTACATGTTATGTGATGTGATATTGATGTGTGGATTAAGTCAGGAGGGTTACTTGCGGGTATCCATGACCTGTTTAGTGGAAGGAATTGTTTGCCTAGTCAGGAGGATTACTTGAGGGTATCCATGGCCTGAGCTAGAGGGAAAGAGATTTGGTATGATCTAAGAGCGGTTGAGGTGTCTGCTTGGTGTTTAAATGATTGATTGGATTGAATTGCATGTTATCTTGTATGTTAGTTAGCATAATTGTCATGCAAATGTATTGTTTTATAATCACAGGAATTGGATAAATTGTTTTGGAAATTGAATATGTGTGTCTGAAAACCTATGTTTCTCACCAACTATTGTGTTGATGTATAAGCATCATTTTCAGGTATTCAGCAGGATGAGATTAAAGTTAGGAAAAGTGGCTAGATGGACCGTAGGAGTTTGGCGAAGTTTAGTTATCTAGATTTTGTTATTTGTTTTGGATGATGAATGTTAATTGTTTGCTTTGTTAGGATGTATGAATGTTTGCATGTCATGACGTTGGCATGAACTGCCTTCATTTCAATGTCAGACGCCTTTTGGATTTTGTTGATGTGTTTGGGTATTTTCATGACACTGCGTGTCTATACCTTGTATTTTATGCATGTTTTAGTTTCTCTATATAGACGCCAATGTGTTGTGATGATTCCCTTTCTCGTCGCGCCTCGTGTTTTCGCCTTGGCGGGGTGTGACAGATTAGTATCAGAGCTAGGTTGTTATAGAGAAGTAGGTGGTTGAGCCTAGACTATAACCTAGGGGTCCTTCATGTAGATGCATTTAGGGCTTAAGTGTTTGATGCTATAACTGCTATGCTTCCCCTCTATTTTTGCATAGCTTATATATCTCGTATTTTGCTAAGTTGTCATTTTAGTTATTTTGCCTACCATTATCTGATATGATATGTATTACTTTCTTAGTATTTTAGCTATGTTTTTCCCCCACCCGTAAGAAGTCTCGTTGAGGAACCATTTTTCCAAATGGACTTAAGCGTTATAAGGAGCCTCTTGTGCAACTGAAGGAGATAGGATAGTTGGTCGTTTGTCGGATGCGCGTAATAGGGCTGGACCCGCGAAGTCGGGTGATTCTTGCGGAGGCAAAGTCAAACCCAAGCGAGGCCCATCATAAGTTTATCCCGTCCTTTACCTCGTCATGTTGTTATTGATTATTTCTTTCGGATATTTTGTATTTTGGGAATTGTTGCGAGATTTTCGTTCTTTTATGTTGTTTCGATTTTATTTTGATATAAGTAAGTAGTTATTTGACGGAGCATCCTTTATGTGTTAAGTTGGTGTGGTTTAAGATGTGAAATGTGGTATATGTGCTTATATGTGAATTATGATTGAATGGGTAGTCTTGGAAGTAAGTACACGTATGAAATGAGACACTTATAATTATGATGGTCAACATAATTATAAAGGCATCACACACGTAGACTTGTGACCATGATTGCATTTATTTGTGTTTGGTTGTAAGGTGGTAGTGTAATATGTTTTTATATATGTGTATTCATGATAAGGATGGTGGTATGGGTAGAGAATTATTCTCTTACCTTAATTGGAGGATATGTTAAATTGAGTTATATAGATAGTAAGTTTCTCTTCTATCTAGTATTGGCGGATACCTAGTATTATTATCATTATTGTGGTTGCTCGTTGCTCGATTGTTTGTTCGGATATGCTCTTTCGGATATAGGCGCGTTTCGTTAGTTCTTTCGTTGCATTGATTACTCATATGAATATCAAAGGTTTCTTTTAAGCACTAATTGTTCCTAACATATTAGTGTGGATCATTACTCTCTACTTTGTATATCCCTTGGTGTTCGTGACCCGTTGGCGACAGTATCGATGCTTTTAGGTTTGCTCTGTTGAGCGTTATTTTGGATAAGCCCTTATGTTTTCTTTTGGGTACGTAACGTCTTGCATGAGTTTTCTTGTACGAGTTCGTTTGATTTTATTTTGAGTATATGGTTTCTGGTATTTTATTTCGTTTTCAAACAATAAAATTGTGTTAGGGTCTATAGGTGTTTTCCGATCCTTTTGGTATTCATGGTGTCCTTTGTTTGAGTAACATATTTCATAATGATGGTCTAATTATAAAACCCTTTAGAAGTAGTGTGTTGAGTGTATGGAGAAATCTATGTAAAAAATGATCTGTTGTAAGAGAATTTTATTTTTATTTAAAAAGAAGGTTTAAGTGATTCATCGTGGTAAGGTACGATACACATTAGATAATCATCTTAGATTTTTTATGAACTAAGAATAATTTTTCAAAGATTGATTAAGACAATTTCATTAGTATTTAAATGATTTTTATTAAAAAACATAATTTAATTTGGCCTTTCGAGTAAAGTCGATAATTGGTATAAGAATTTCCGTCTTTTGTATTGATATTTTTTTATTTATGTGTTCATTTGTCGTGGTACGCCTGTTGATTTTATTTCGCTGCGTTTTCACTCGGTGTATATACGTATCCTTTCTTTCAAATGATTCTTATGTGTAACCTTTGCCCTTTTTGTGTTCTGAATATTTCATTAATAGTCCTTTGACTATTTGGCTATTGTCAGTTTATTCAGATTTTGTACCGTGTTGACGGTGGTGATTTTATGAGATGTGTGATGATTTGAGGTTTATTGTGATTAATAATCCCTTTTGGAAGGTATTATTGTGTTATTTGTATTCCAGGTGGTTCGACCCGTGAATATTGAGAAATACCGAAAAACGAGTCTGACACGTCCGTTAATGTCCAAATGAGTTTTGAAAGGGTTTAAAGTGAAAATATGTCGTGTAAATACTCTAGGTTAATGGAAAAGTATTTTTAAGGTGAATAAAAATGCTAATTAACTTTGGAGAAATTTTTACGGTTAAGTTTTACGAGCTTTTAAGTGATCCCGACACGAAAAGGAAGACCCGAGACCACCTAGGATCCATGGCCGGTCAATAGGTCAAGAGAGAACCACAAGAACCTTGTCACATTCATGCACCTTTACTTATCCCATTTTATTTCAAAAAAACACATAGTTCATTTTTTCACAAAAAGTATCTCTCTTTCTCTTCCTCTTGTCCGTCCGAACCAAGCTACACACACATATTATACTTTTGAACTTTTATCAAGAAAACATGAATACATAAATATTTGGGGTTGATTCTAGTGCTCGGGTATTCGTTTAAACAACGTTTGGGTTGTCCGGTTCGTGTCGAAATATACACTTTTGAAGATTTTCTTATAAGTTTTCAAATTTAAATTTCGTTTGTCCTTTTGGGTTTATTTTGATGCATAGATGTTAGTTGTAAAAGTTGATCGTTGTGAAAATTGTTTTTTGGAAGCGAAATGAATAAAAAAGGTGTATTTGGTTCGTGGGTTGTAAAGAAGAAAAAGAGGGTTTTTGTAGTTTTAATGTTGTGGTCGTGATGGTTGAATAATATATGTTGCTAGATAGCTTATTTTTTATGATAGCTTGTATAGCTTATTCGGGCTTATTTTTAAGCTATTTCTTGGCTTATTTGGGCTTATATGCCACGTATAGTTTCCCAAAATCACTAGGAAAATGATTTTGGTTATTTTTGTGTTATGGTGTATGTTGTGGACTATTTTTGAGGCTTATGGTAGTAACCAAATGCGATACATAGTTTATTATCTTATTTTAAAGCTTAATATACGTATTTTGGAGTTTATGGACTCACGGCCTAATAAGTCTATTTGAGCCGCGGCTTATTGGGAGGGCTTATTGTGGTCCGGATTATTTCTACACATAAGTATATACTTATATATGTAAATGGACCTTGGTTTTGGACTTGGATCGTATTTTGGACTTATGAATGTCTTTTTTTTTTTTTTGGAACGGCGATTTTATTAGAAACAAAAACTAGCAAGGAGCTAGATTACAAAACAATAATATAGGGGTTTTTGAGCCATTCGTTCCATCCGAACGAGGCTTTAGATCTATACTTACACCAATAAAAAGAACTAGTAATGACATTATCAATAAGCATCGACTTCGAAGGTTTTCTCTCGTCAAATAGGAGCTTGTTTCGATAGATCCAAACGTACCACCAAATGGAATACCAAACTCCTTCGAACATCTTTTTGAGTTTGGAATCCATACGAATTGAAACAAGCCAAGACTTCCATTCTGCATATGAGTTCAAGTTTGCGTGATCCAAATTCCACCAGCTCAAAACCTTATTAGCAATGTCCCGAACCAATCCACACCTAAAGAACAAATGGTCTGTCGATTCAATAGCATTATCACAAATGGGACACGACATATCCTGAATGTCAATACCTCTACGAGAAATGTTGAACCGGGTAGGTAAAGCATCGGTCTTGATTTTCCAGGCAAGAACGTTGATTTTTATCGGGACACACTTTACCCATCTAGTTTCTTCTCCAATATTCGGAAGGCATATCTCATCGATACGTCTACGAGCAGAGGCCACGAAAATATACCGTACTCACCAGATTCCAATTCCTCTGTCAGCCGAGGCACGATAGTGACAGACGAATCCAATTCTACCAAGTTGTCGAATTGTTTTTGCTCGATACCCCCTTAGGCATTCGAGGAAGGAGCAGACCTAAACTCGTGTCGGCCTATCTTGGGAACTAACAGTAACATCCTTTAAGGATTCAAGCGGTATAATCTGGGAAAAAAGTATTAAAAATGCCCTAGTATGCCAATGATCCAACCAGTATTTGGTGGACTCCCGTTTCCAATCTTATGAGTAAGCTATCAAAACGTACATATCTTTTCTTTGGAGAGATCGAATTTCACTCAAAAATCGAAAGCCACATGATTTGCCAGTAGAAGTCCAATGAATGAATTTTAACCACACACCGTGAATATGCCACAATAATTTAGGCCAAAGAGAGTATTTTTACGAGAGAAACTTCCAAACCCACTTAATCATCAAGCCTCTATTTACGCAAATAAGCTAGACCCCACCTAGCCCGCCTCGTGTTTTTGTCTTCAAAACATTGTTCATTTAACCAGAAGCATTTTTACTACCCGGATCTGGCCATTAAAAATATGACTTCTACATAGACCTCCTAGGTTTGAAGCACTGAGTGAGGGTGCTCCTTTATTTATAGGCTTGAGAGGAAGTTTCTATGCCTCTGCACACGCTCCCCTTGGTCTTCATCTCAGCCTTTCAATCATTGCTAATCATTGGATCCCCTTTCTAAACCGTTAGATCAAAATGAGCACACGGATTGCCAGCGTGGCAATCCATGGTTTGATCCCTCTCTTGTGCTTCTTTTTGCCTTGTTTAAGTGTAATTTTGCCATTTTGAGTGTGTTTGTTTTATGCCCGCGTGTCATTCCTTGAGACAATTGACCAATTAGAAGCTTGTGATGACGTTTTGCATAGCTGAGTAGTCACATAGCACTCGAATCTTATTTGCCACGTTGGATGAGCTTTGAGAGTGGGTTTTTAACCCTTTATTTGAGCAGGGTAAAACTTGGGCACGACGATGAACAGTAATAATGAACTCGCGCCTTTTTTATCTTTTTAAATGTTTAACTGAGTTGACCGAGGGAGATGGGCTTTGACTTTTGGGCTTGGGTAATTTTTTAAAAGGAAATGGATCATGGTGAGTATTTGGGCTCGGTTATAATGATAAAAGGGTTAGGGTTAATGAACTTAACGACCGTTAGTTTCTTTATAAAAGAGGACTAACGGTGTTAGGGTTTTTAGGGCTTTTGATGAAAATGAGTTAACAATAAGGGCATTTTGGGTATTTTCAAGGGTTTTGTCTTCTTGTGGTTGACCAATGTTGACCAAGGGTTGACTATGTTGACCATTGATAGCAATCTTCCAGCTCTTTTATACTCTAACCATTCTCGTGTCCATGTTTGTCTGGTTTTAACCGTTTTCTTGTGATTTTTGCACTATCCGTACCTACACATTCACAAACAATAAAATATACAAATACAATAATATTTATGCTCATTTTCATCATTTTAGGGCTTGTTTTGATATACAAATGATATGTGATTTCTCACATATCAAAGCCAATAAGCGATCTTTAGTAGTTATGAGAGTTTTGATGGACGTTTAAAAGTGGAAATGTATTTACAAAGTGGTATTGAACGATATTTTGGGAAAACGTGTTAGTAAACGATAAAGATTGACATTTTAGGATTTTGTCGAAAAGTGTCGAATTTGTGAAAAATTGTTGAAAATAAGGTTTGAAACCTTGAAAAACGTTGTATAAACGTACGGGTCATGTTGAAATTTCGTAAAAAGTTTATACTTAGAAATTTTCTTAAAAACATGATTTTTGATTTTAAATAATAAAATAATATTTAATTATTTAATAAATTCACTAAAAGACAAAAAATATATTTTTTCTCGAAGCTTCTCTAATGAGTTTATTATGAGTAAACATTTCATTTTCAACCGTATTATGATTTATTTTGAAGTGACTAAGGTTACCGAATAGACTAGTCGAGATATATTTATAATTATTAATTATAAATATTTATCTATATTACTTATCTATTTTCTCTAAATAGTATAAGTATATATTATCGAGTAATGAGATTGATATGATTGTGAAAATATGTCGTTAACCATCACACCACTATATTGTTTTGGGTAATTGTACAACACGTCTAAACTCTATGCATCAAACGTGAAGATTGTTTTAGAAATGGATGATTAATATGGGACATTAACTTACTAGGTCATGTGCGGGCATCGTTGCATTTGCTTGTGTGATTGAGATTGGGTTGCTAAAGACTTTCTTGAGGTGAGTTCTCGTAGCCCATCTTTTTAATGGTTTTTCCGTTGGGGGAAAATGATACTCAAATGTGTTTTGAAATATTTTGAATTGATCTGTGCGAAATGTGGTTTTATTTTTGGGATAAGATATGTGCTTATGACTGCTATGTGAATATTATGTGTTGATTTACTTGCATGTATTGTTTTTGGCATGGCTAGGTTATGTGTGGTACTACATGTGTTGTGTTTGGCATGCAAGGTTCTGTGTGGTACTTGCATGTACTGTGTTTGGCATGCAAGGTTCTGTGTGGTTCTCCCTAATATAGTGCTCCAGCTGGTAGGCCCTTTAGGTGCGTAAGTGATATATTGTGATTTGACTAGCGGGAATGCTATGTCTTGGATTGTTAGCATATATTCATTGTCATATAGCATTATTGTCCACTGTTGAAATATTGGCACAACTTTTGGGTTTAAGGTCAAACTTACGAGCTCACCAACATTATTGTTGACGTTTTTGAGTATCATTTTCAGGTGAAGTGAAAGAAGAGTAGTTTGGTGATTTTGATAGCAGACTTAGAAGTATCTCATGTGAAATTTCGTGTGAAGTATTGCTTGCTTGTTGTTTTGATTCTAGTTTTTGGATGTTATGGAATAAGTTTGGGTTATGGTCCCATGTGTGGGCATTTGAAAAATTGTAAGAGATTGTGGATTTTAGTTGCGATTTAGGACATCACTTAAGTTTGTTCAATGTTGATCGTCTTCATAGCACTTGGAGTTTATGCAATGTAGTTTTCTCTATTTTATATTTTGTGTTATGATTGATCATTATGTTGCATTCCTAAGTTTCCGCCTTTGTCGGGGTGTGACAGATTGGTATTCAGAGCCAAGGTAATAGAGAACTAGATGGATTGGCCTAGACTATAACCTAAGATCCGTCGTCTAGTTGCGTATAGGATCTATGTGCGCGGTGTTCTACTTTTGTGTGCTTTTGTGTGTTCGCGGTTTAGTGCCTTAGTTATGTCAGTTGTTGAAATGGGTGGGCTCAATATTGAATATGAATGGGAAAGGATGCGAATATAAGTACGGTGGCCAACATAGTTATAAGCGTATCACAACTCACTCATACTTAGTAATATTGTTCACACAAATCGATGTTGACACCGTAGGGTGGTGTTATGTATATATCGGTATATATAGTAAGATATTATATATATATGCGATCTTCCCACTTACCTAACATTGCCCATGTTCTCCCTCGTATAGATAATGCCGCCAAGAATGAGGACCCAAAGTGTTGGCCGGCCTGCTGCCGAATCACTAGGATGGAGAACGGGTGAACGGGTTGGTAGAGGTGGAAGGGGTAGAAGACCTAGGGAAGGTAATGATGAGCGTATTGATGATTTGAATGGTCAAAGGAAATGGACCAGGTATGTGAGCTATGGGGTATAGAGGAGTAATAAGAATGTAGGGGGAGCCAATGAGTGGAGCATCGACTCTGACGATCGTTGTCCCAAACATGCAGACACCTCTTACCTGCCATGTTGGCTCAGGTTAGTAACCGAGGAAATGTTGGAAATCAGAATGGTAAATTGGTTACACACCGAGAACGTTCAGGAGAACGTTGGGAATGTGATAGTAAATGGAAACCGAGTAGGTTGTTCATATAAGGAGTTCTTAGCTTGTAACCCTAAAGAATATGATGGTAAGGGAGGTGATGTAGTTCTTACTCATTGGATTGAGAAAATGGAGTTTGTGCATGATATGAGTAGTTGTAGTATTGATGAAAAAGTGAAATACATTGCTGGTTCATTCGTTGGGTAATGCTATAAACGTGTGGAACTCTCCAGATTGCCGCTAAGCGGGAGTTGTTGTTAGTATGTCATGGAATGACTTTAAGTTTATGATGATACAAGAGTTTTGTCCTAGCCATGAGATGCAAAAGTTGGAATCTGAGTTGTGGAATCACGTCATGGTCGGGGCTGGCCATGTTGCGTATACTGATAGGTTTCACGAGTTGGCTAGGTTAGTTCCGCATTTGGTGACTCCAGAGAGTAGGATGATTAAGAGATATGTGTATGGCCTTGCTTCACAGATCCGTGGGATGGTGGCAGCAACAGAGCCAAAGACTATACAGAAGGTTATGCAGATTTCTCGTGCACTGACTGATGAGGCTGTTAGGAATGAATCCATTAAGAAGGTTGAGAAAAGAGGAAATTTAGGGAACCTAGCAAGGATAAGAATGGTAAGGATGATAATAAGAGGGATAGGACTGGGAATGCTTTTGCTACTACTGTAAACCCTGTAGGAAGAGAGAATACAGGTACATGGCCCAAGTGTGCCATCTGCAACTCCTTCCACGCACCTAGTAGACTTTGTCGCTCATGCTACAACTGTAACCTCCTAGGTCATTTGGCAAGGGATTATAGAAGTGTACCAAGGAATGTTAATCCTGTCAATGCTAGAAACCCAACTGTTAGGGCATGTTATGAGTGTGGTAGTACCGACCATGTCAGGCCAGCTTGCCCTAGGTGGAATAGAGCACAAGGACTGGGAGAAAATCGTCCAAATTAAGTTACTGCTAATAACAGGGGTCAGGGTCTTGGAAACCAAGGGAACCAGGCTAGGGGTAGGGCATTCATGTTGGGAGCAGAGGAAGCTCGCCAAGATCCGAACATTGTGACGGGTACGGTTACTTTGAACAATCATTTTGCCACTACCCTATTTGACTCTGGTGCAGATTATAGCTTTGTTTCCACTACTTTTATACCTCTATTAGGCTTAGAACCCAGCGATTTAGGTTTCAAATATGAGATTGAGATAGTTAGCGGGCATCTAGTGGAGATTGATAAGGTTATTAAGGGTTGCAAACTAGAAATCGAGGGTCATGTCTTTGACATCGACTTGATACCTTTTGGGCATGGGAGTTTTGATGTGATTATAGGTATGGACTGGTTGTCTAATTATAAAGCTGAGATAATTTACCATGAGAAGGTAGTGAGGATACCACTACCGGATGGCAAGGTGCTTAGAGTATTAGGAGAGAGACCGAAAGAGAAAGCAAGATTTTTGATGGGTGTTAAGAAACAAGAAGAGATTGTTGTGGTAAGAGATTTTCCTGAGGTATTCCCGGATGACCTATCTGGATTACCGCCTATTTGGGAAATTGAGTTTCGGATTGAGTTAACCCCTGGAGCAATGCCGGTAGCAAGGTCTCCTTATCGTTTGGCACCTTCTGAATTGGAGGAGTTGTCGGGACAACTCAAGGAACTACAAGCCAAAGGTTTCATTGGACCAAGTTCATCACCTTGAGGAGCGCCGATATTGTTCATAAAGAAAAAGGATGGTTCTTTTAGGATATGCATTGGTTATAGAGAATTGAACAAGTTGACCGTTAAGAATTGTTATCCGCTTCCTAGAATTGATGATCTATTTGACCAACTGCAAGGGTCGCAGTTTTTCTCAAAGATAGATCTTAGGTCTGGATACCATCAACTGAGAGTGCACGAGGATGACATTCCAAAGACTACGTTTAGAACTCGTTATGGACATTTTGAGTTCACTGTAATGCCATTTGGTCTGACTAATGCACCAGCAATATTTATGGATTTGATGAATAGAGTTTGTAGGCCATATCTTGATAAGATTGTGATAGTGTTTATAGACGATATCTTAATCTACTCTAAGACTCAAGAGGAGCATGTAGAACACTTAAGGTTAGTCTTGGAACTGCTCAAAAAGGAGAAACTGTATGCTAAGTTTTCTAAGTGTGAATTCTGGCTAAGAGAAGTGCAGTTTCTTGGGCATGTGATAAATGGTAATGGGATTTATGTGGACCCTAATAAGATTGAAGTTGTTAAGAATTGGAAAGCCCCTAGAACTCCGACTGAGGCTCGTTGATTCTTAGGATTGGCTGGGTATTACTGTTGGTTCATTGAGAACTTTTCTAAGATAGCTAAGTCTCTTACTATCTTGACTCAGAAGTGTAAGACTTCCGATTAGGGTGAGGAACATGAATTGGCATTTCAGACTTTGAAGAATAAGTTATGTAATACGCCTGTTCTAGCTCTCCCCGATGGACCGAAAGACTTTGTGGTATATTGTGATGCGTCCGCGATAGGACTAGGTTGTGTGTTAATGCAATGAGGTAAAGTGATAGCCTATGCGTCTAGGCAGTTGAAAATTCATTAGAAGAATTATACAACCCATGATTTAGAGCTGGGTGCAGTCGTGTTTGCACTTAAGATCTGGAGACATTATATGTATGGGACAAAGAGTGTCATCTATACGGATCATAAGAGTCTTTAGCATATCTTTAGTCAGAAAGAGTTGAATATGCGACAACGTCGCTGGATAGAGTTGTTTAGTGATTATTACTGTGAAATTCGCTACCATCCCGGTAAGGCGAATGTGGTGGCTGATGCCCTAAGTAGGAAGGAAAGAGTAAAGCCTAAGAGAGTTAGAGCTATGAATATGGTCCTTCAATCGAGTATCAAGGATAGGATAATGGCAGCTCAGAAGGAGGCTGTGGATGAGTTTGCAGGATTGCAGAAAGGTTTGGATGAGATGATAGAACAAAGAACTGATGAAACTTTGTACTACCTAGATCAAATATGGATACCTTTGAAGGGTGAGGTGAGAACCCTGATAATAGATGAAGCCCGTAAGATGAAGTACTCTGTACACCCAGGAGCTGAAAAGATGTATTATAATATGAGATATAGGTATTGGTGGCCTGGAATGTAAAAGGATATACTGAGTATTTAGTAAGTGTTTGACTTGTTTGAAGGTTAAGGCTGAGCATCAAAGGCCATCTGGCTTGCTCCAGCAACCTGAGATTCCCATATGGAAATGGGAAGGGATAGCTATGGATTTTGTGACTAAGTTGCCTAGGACTAGTAGTGGGCATGACACAATCTGGGTCATTGTGGACCGATTGACTAAGTCTGCTTATTTTCTACCTATGCGTGAGGATTATAAGATGGAAAGGTTGGCTAGATTATATTTGAATGAGATAGTTGCTAGACATGGTGTGCCGATCTCGATTATATCGGATCATGATAGTCGTTTCACGTCGAGGTTTTGGCAGTCAATGCAAGAGGCATTAGGGACTCGTTTAGATATAAGTACGGGTTATCACCCTCAGAACGATGGTCAGAGTGAGCGTACTATTCAGACATTGAAAGACATGCTTAGAGCGTGCGTCCTGGACTTCGGAGGAAGTTGGGATGTTCATCTTCCATTGGTTGATTTTTCGTATAACAATAGTTATCATTCTAGTGTAAGATGTGCTCCGTTTGAGGCATTTTATGGTAGAAAGTGTCGTTCGCCAATTATGTAGGATGAGGTTAGAGAAGGTCAGTTGATAGGACCTGAGTTAGTGCAAGATACTACTGAAAAGATCTCGCAGATTAAGGATAGACTTAAGGTTGCGCGTGATCATCAGAAAAGTTATGCTGATAAGATGAGGAAGCCTCTAGAGTTTAGTGTAGGTGACTATGTCTTGCTCAAAGTGTCGCTTGGAAAGGTGTGGTACGCTTTGGGAAGAAAGGGAAGTTAGCACCTAGGTTTGTTGGACCGTTTGAGATTATTGAGAAAGTAGGTCTTGTGGCCTATCGGTTAGATTTGCCTGAGGAATTGAATGGTGTTCATGACACGTTCCACGCGTCGAACCTTAAGAAGTGTTTGGCTGATCCAACACTGTAAGTGCCTTTAGATGAGATTCGAGTTTATGCTAAGTTAAATTTTGTGGAAAAACCTGTGGAAATTTTGGAAAGAGAGTTTAAGAAATTGAAGCGTAGTAGGATTGCCATCGTCAAGGTTCGATGGAATTCAAAATGTGGCCCTGAATTCATGTGGGAACGTGAAGATCAGATGAAATTGAAGTACCCGCATTTGTTTAGTAATGTTAGTAGTTGAATTTCGGGGACGAAATTCTTTTAAGGGGGGTAGAATGTAACCTTTGCCCTTTTGTGTTCTAAATATTTCATTAATAGTCCTTTGACTATTTGGTTGTTGTCAGTTTATTCAGATTTTGTACCGTGTTGAAGGTGGTGATTTTATGAGATGTGTGATGATTTGAGGTTTATTGTGATTAATAATCCCTTTTGGAAGGTATTATTGTGTTATTTGTATTCCGGGTGGTTCGACCCGTGAATGTTGAGAAATGCCAAAAAACAAGTCTAACACGTCCGCTAATGTCCAAATGAGTTTTGAAAGGGTTTAAAGTGAAAATATGTCGTGTAAATACTCTAGGTTAATGGAAAAGTATTTTTAAGGTGAATAAAAATGCTAATTAACTTTGGAGAAATTTTTACGATTAAGTTTTAAGAGCTTTTAAGTGATCCAGACACGAAAAGGAAGACCCGAGACCACCTAGGATCCATGGCCGGTCAATAGGGTCAAGAGGGAACCATAAGGCCCTTTTCTAGGAACCTTGTCCCATTCATGCACCTTACTTATCCCATTTTATTTCAAAAACACTTGTGCGTCCGAACCAACCTACACACACATATTATATTTTTGAACTTTGATCAAGAAAACATGAATACATAAATATTTCGGGTTGATTCTAGTGCTCGGGT
>BQNB010123539.1:6696-20079 GCA_026074375.1 Tanacetum coccineum
GAAGGAACGAATCAAACCACTCTGAGTTAGATCATTAGTTATGACCCTTCACCCAAAATTACCATCACAAATCCTTGAAGCCCAAACTGAGGCAATCAAAGAAGAAAACATCAAAGCTGAGAACCTACGAGGAATTGACAAAGCATTTGAAGTACGTCCTGATGGAACCCGATGTATCAAGAATCGAAGTTGGTTACCACTCTTTGGTAATTTGAGGGACTTGATTATGCATGTTCCCATAAATCAAAGTATTCCATCCACCCAGGTTCTTACAAGATGTATCAGGATCTAAAGAAACTCTATTGGTGGTCTAACATGAAGGGAATCATCGTTGAATATGTCGGCAAGTGTTTAACATGCTCTAGAGTTAAAGCAGAATGTCAGAATCCATCCGACTTACTGATAAAACCAGATATTCCTACATGCAAATGGGAAAGAATAAATATGGACATCATTACAAAACTACCCAGAACATCAAGCGGACATGACACAATTTGGGTCATTGTAGATCGTCTTACCAAATCAGCACATTTCATCCCTGTCAGAGAGACAGATAGTATGGAAACCCTTACAAGTTTGTATATAAAGGAAATAGTTTCACGGCATGGAGTGCCGATATCCATCATCTGGAATCATGACAGTCATTTCACATCCAGATTCTGGCAGTCAATGCATAATGCTTTGGGTACTCTATTAGACATGAGTATGGCATATCATCCCGAGATTGATGGACAAAGTGAAAGAACCATCGAAACACTCGAAGATATGCTTCGAGCCTGTGTTATAGATTTTGGAAAAGGATTGGAGAAACACTTACCATTGGTAGAATTTTCTTACAATAATAGTTACCATGCCAGTATTAGGGCAGCACCATTTGAGGCACTTTATGGTCGAAAGTGTAGATCACTTGTCTGCTGTACCGAAGTTGGAGATGTTCAACTCATGGGACCAGAGATAATCCATGAAACCACCGAAAAGATAATACAAATTCGACAACGCTTGCAAGTTGCAAGAGACCGGCAAAGAAGTTATGCCAATGTAAGGCGAAAGCCTTTGGAATTCCAAGTTGGAGATCGTGTTATGTTATGTTAACATTGTCACCTCGAAAAGGTGTCATTAGATTCAAAAAGCGAGGAAAGCTTAACCCCCAGTACATTGGACCATTTAAGATCCTTAAAAGGGTTGGACCAGTGCATACACACTTGAGCTTCCTGAAGAACTCAGTAATGTCCCCAGTACCTTCCCTTCTAATTTTTAAAAATGCCTATAGACGAATCGCACATCAATTCCAATGAAAAGAGCTTCGGCTCGAATACAAACTCAACCTTTTGTGGTAAGAAATATATATAATTATGGTATCAGAAGTCCAAGTAACTGAGATAAAGTCGCATCCCTATAGTCAAAGTAAGATGGAACTCAAAAAGAGGACCAAAATTTACATGGGAACGCGAAGATCAAATTCGTGCTAAATATCCGCATCTATTTCCAAACATCACTCCATCATCCAACTAAATCTTAGGACGAGATTTCTTTTAAGGTTGAGAGACTATAATAACCCATAAATGTTCATATCAATGTTAATTAAATCCATCTATAAAAAATTTTATTTTTTAATTACATCTAATTTTTCCTCAGTGTAATTTCCATCTATTAAATTAGATGCAACATTTTCATGGAATATTTTTGCTTTATTCCATCCATAATGTAACGTAACTTACATAATCAAAAGTAAACGAGCTCACGCAACCTACCAATGCCAATTTCATCAACATTTATATCTAGTAAACGTTATAATATGTCAAGCAATATGTTTTAATCACCATTTTACCATATGTTATCTATTTAACGTACTTTCCATAACGTTATATCAAAACGGACTTTAAACGTTAACGTTTATATCAAACCCTAATTATATGTAATGTTTACTTACAAAATAAATGTACAAGCTTTTACGGCATATGTACAAGGTTACAATGCATAACTTTTGAATAACTTTTCCCTACTAAATCAATGTACAACTCATTTAAGCCCAAAGTACAATCTAATAAAGCATAGAATTCAAATAAGCTCATTTCCCTCTAATTTTCTTAAGGAATTTCATACCATCTTTTAGGCATGAGTTACAACTTCCCTAAGTACCATATTTAAACATTCTTTCCCCTTTTATTCCCCCCCCCTTTTTCCCCCCCCCCCCCCCCCCCGCCCCCCCCCCCATAAATTTTCAGCCCCTACTCGTCCTTAAAAACTAAAACCCTAACCCTAAAAACCAACCCTAATGAACCCGTCACCCCCTAACTAGCTCGAACTAAGTTTAAACCAAGCAACCACCCTTCTCCATGACACACCACCTTGCTAGCCTCCTTTCACCTACTTGTCACCACCTTGTCACCACCAAGCAACCACCCTACCATCTCCATCACCACCCTTGCTCACCAAGTAAAACCCTTGTCACCTCCTTTGATTTTCGAACCATCTCTACCATCCTACACCTCTTCATACTACTTTCCTAGCTTCCAGTAGTCACTACTAGCCCTCCTTAGTCATGTTAGCTAGTCCTTGGCCACTACAGCAAGTAAACTTGGTCACCACTCTTTCTTTTTACCTTATATCTATACAACGCTTACCAGTACAGACCCTTAAAATTCATTACTAAGTTTCATACTACTTCAAAATCATGATCTAACCAAGCCATAGAAGAGAAGAAAGGAAAGTATAAGCTATTTAGAAGCCAAGGTTAAGAAGAAAGAAGCTCTTGATTCATCTCATAAAGTCTTCGCTTCTAACTTGCACTATCGAACCCATTTCATAAATTAGTTACAAGTAAGCCTTTTTTCACTCATACAAATAAGGCTCTTTGTAATGTTTTAGATTATATATCTGCTCTTATACGTCCTTATGATCTCATGAAATCAGCCCTTAAACCCTAAAGCTTACTTATTTGGTTTTCCTAAACCAAAGGCACTCTAAAAGCCCTAAAAAGCTATTTTCATGAACCTATAGAGCTATACTCCATAATTTGATTTAATAAGCTATTCTAATAAGCTAATCTATCATTTTTATAAGCTTAAAAACTAATCCTAAAATACCTAACCCATCGGGTTAATGTTTTTAAACCGAACGTGCCCATTTTAGGTTTTTAAGCTCATAAGTTCTTTTCATAAGCTACAAGCCTGTAAAACTTACTTATTTTAGCTTATAGTAATAAGCTATAAGCTGCAAAACTAAGTTGGATTTGAAAAATACAAAGTATATGGTATTTGGACTAAAAACGCAAAACATTTCATGCATAGGGGTATATATTGTAACTTTTGAAATTATTAAACTTTTGGGCCAAAAATGTAATTATCCAAAATTTAAACTTTTAGGGTTTGTTTTTTCCATACTTTAAAGCTAAGGTTTAAATTTTTTAGAAAATCATAAATTAAAGGGAAATTAAATTAAAAAATATATGGATATACAAGGGTATATATTGTAATTTTATATCTCAAGTTATAAAATGTACTATTTTTATATTAAATACACAAATATATTATAAATAATATAAGACTCGATTTTTATTAAAAACCCGACAACATTATATTTGGTTAACATCATCGATCCGAAACATAATAAAACAATTTAAGATATATATTTAACATAATTTATCATCTGACTAGCTTTCGAATAAACCTTAAAAAAGAAAAAACTTATCAATTAACTATAACGATCACGATACTACCAGGGAGTTTTCATGTGAGGGGTTTTCAATTGGGTAGAAGTTTTGATGATTCCTAAACTACTGGATCTACATTTAAAGTATCCTAGCTCCTCAAATGTTTTTACTAACAATGACCTCTGATTATGATAGCCTGAATATGATACGATGTTTTCATAAGTTTAAAAGCCAAATGAATAAATTACGTTAAACTTATTGAAACATTAAAGTTTTTTGAAACAATCAAACTAAACTTGAACATATTACCCCAGGTTGTGTGACGATGCTTGTTTACTTCTATTTGTAATTAAATTTTCAAATCAATCAACTACCTTTATCAAGGTGATTTCATAGTCCCTAAAACCTTTACATGATTTCTAAACTCCGTGGGTAATAACATCCTTACAACCCATGAATACAAAGTGTTTTTTCAACTGTAATGCAATCCTAATATATTATTGTCTAAGTACCTTCATTTGCGATACGCCCCACTATCATGAACCTTTAATTACTTGTAACCAAACGTACTGGTTGAGTAAGCGTGAATGCCGTGAATAGATTTATTGGGACTGAACTTTCCTGTCCAGGTTCTGGTACATACATGGCCAGCGGACGCATATCATTTGAGGAACTCCAGGTGTTTGGAAAAGCACCCGCTGGGGCAATATCTTGTGAATATCTTAAGGTTTTGGTGTCATGAGCTTAGTGCAATAATATAATATTATTTACCATGATAATTGTATTCATTGCAATTATTACTATTACATTGACTTGTATTTAACTATTACATTTCAAACACTATGAATTTCACTTAACTGTTGTGTTGACCCTTTTAGCATGTTTATCTCAGGTAATTGAGCAATCTATGGCACAGAGTGGCATTGGACTTGAGGACGTCCAAACTTGTTATCATTCAAACTTTATGTTTTTCAATGTAATTTTGGGACCACGTTAGAAAACTTCTGATAATTATATGAATGATAACTAAATTTTCCAAAACGTCTCTTTTGAGTCGTTTTCTATGATTATGACTGTTGATTCATGAAGTAATAACCCCAAATTACTTCCACTCCACTGCTATATGTCAAATAAGGGGGTGTTACCTAATGAAAACTTTGCAAATTCTACAGACACACTGAAAAAAACCATAAAATTTTTGAAAACATAAAAAAGTAACTAAGAAATAACAAAATAAAAAAGTACTTCATGACAATTATGATAAATGCTCGAAAAATAAGATGGAAATAGTGTGGTGTGTGATGCACAATTCCATATCGTACAGAATTCAACTGCACCGGCCCAAAAGAACAACAAACTGCCCTAAGCGTCATTAGAAAACAATAAAAAAACCAACGCATCCTACAAACGCCAAAAAATGCAACACCGCCGACATTATACTAAAACACGTACCTCCGCTAATGGCACTGCCCGTGTCAACACCCCATGCGTTTTAAACAACTGCAATAAAACAGCAAGAATTCAAACCATGAAACATATTGTAATCAAATTAACAGCAAAATCAAAGCATGCAAAAACCATATCTAAATTATATTTGAAAAAAATATACAAAACCACGTACATGCGAACAACTTCATTTTTAGATGCACATAAAAACAACAACAAAAACACAACATGCATCAACTTTATCCTAACCATCAATCGTAGTGAAGAACCCTAACATCCAATGATAAACTTTTTATTAAAAACAACAACAACAACATCAGCAACAGTAGCAGCAACAACAACAGTAGCAACAGCAACAACAATAGCAACAGCAACAACAACAGCACCACCAGCCGCAGCAGCAACAACAACAGCAGCAACGGCAACAACAAAAACAACAACAAACATGCCCTTAATCTGACAACCATGATCAACGATACAGCTGGAAATGCAATAACCAAAATAGGGCCTTCAAGCTGCAAAAAGTTAAACAAATCACCTAAAAACAAAAGCAATTTCAAATACCATATGCAATACTCCATTTCAAAAACCTAAGACGCTTAATCATAAACAAACTTACCCGAAAAACCACAAAAAAAACATATCATTAATCTGTGAACCACAATTAACATTATTAAGACCGCTCGAAATCTTCAAAAGAGAAAGCTGGAAGAATAACTAGCACCATATATTCAAAATCAACTAAACCAACCAAACAACCATAGTGTATAGATTTGGGAGAGAACACGAAATACATAAAAACACTAAAAGAGAATTGACAAACTTCCCCCCCTATCCTTAATATAGTATGACGAAAAACACAACAGCCCAGTAAATAAAAAACCAAATAGGCCCAAGATAATAACCCACTAAACCCAAACAACCAGCATCAACTCAAAACGACCCATATTAATGACAAAACAACGTCGTACGCATGCCTGATATATAATAAGTACATACAAGGTTTAGATATTGGTATCTCGATACTTGTGGCCCTTGATAATATGTTGTTAAATTTAATTTCCTTTTTATAACTTTATAAAAATTTAGCAGTACGCTTCGTAAAGCGTGCTGTTTTAATATTAAAAAAACATTTTACACGTTTCTTAACGGAAATTTAATATTATAAAAAAACTTACAAAACATCACACTCAAATTATAATGAGAAGGATACTAAAAAACGACCTCGAACTTTATACCTATTTTACGACTTCTACTATAAAAAAACTTACAAAACACACCCTCAAACTATACGAGAAGTTACTAAAACGACCTCGAACTTTTACCTATTTACAACTTTTTTAAATAACAAACTTTATTTATCAAATATGAAACGTATATCTATCGATTCATTCGTAAAAAGATATGCCACTGAAAAGATCTTCGAATTGCGAACAAAACGAGCGCAATGTTGCAATGCTTGTGACATACGTACGATTTTATAAAAGAATATTGAAGTTTAATATATATATATATATATATATATATATATATATATATATATATATATATATATAATATAATATATATAGGGATGGGATCATGAGAAAACCATATTTTTGGTGGACAAACCAGAAAACCCTTAGAAAAAACCAAACAAATGCCCTAAAAAAAAAACCAAACAGATGCCCAATTTTTTCAGGCTCAAAATTGTTTTTTTTTCAGGCAAATATGGCCTCGATTTACACTCTGTAAAAACCCAAAAAAAACAAACAGATGCCCTAAAAAACTAGGGCCTCTGTTTGATTTTTTTAGGGCATCTGTTTGGTTTTCTGGGTTTTCTAGCAAAATATGGTTTTCCCTAGAACCCATCCCTATATATATATTTAAAAAAAATTATAAAACTGTACTATACGGAAATAGTCATTGGTTATCGGTCAATTGCAAAGTTAGTCCTTAATGACTAACTTTGCAACGGAACGCTAACCGAATGACTATTTTCGTAAAAAATTCAAAAACAATTTACGAAATAGTCTTTAGGTTATCGGTCATTTGCATAGTCAGTCATTAATGACTATTCATTTTGCTGCGAAGTTATTTTTTAACGTAAAACCTCGTGCTATGCTGCGAAGCACGAGTGAAAAAGCTCGTTTGCTTTCCGTGATAAGAAAATGTGCATCTTTCACTTAATATGATATCCCTTTAAAAAAAGTACATGTTGACTTTTGGTCTATGTAAGTATGTAACTTATAAACAATGAGTCAAGTTATTTTAGAGACTACTAATCTCCTACATACCGAGGGACAGATCTGAGCCGTTGATTACATAAAATTTGATCAAATGATAAAAAACACAGAGGGACCATTATTGTCAAATTTTAAAACATATCATAGGGACTAAAAATGTAAATATGTAAACACCCTAACTACCCCCAATTTCCAGTCACAAAAACATGCACATCACATACATTCTCTCTCTACACATCAAACCCTAACCAAAAGATACAAAAATCTGCACAAATTAACCATGAAAATCACGAAATTAACACAAAAATGCAACAAGAAACTAGTAAATCAACCGATCCTAAAACAACGGTTCAAAACGAACCGATTCATAACGCCGATGATGAACGGAATAGATCCTGTGATGAGTAGGAAGAAGCAAAACTCATCACCGATTCATATATTTTTGTTTTTTTCATAAAGCGATAATTAATGAGTTAGATTTATTACTATTCTGCTATTGATATTTGCTACAAATCACATTGTGAAATCGAGACTTTGTTGAACCGACATCATATCCTTAGAACACTTGCATCACTGCAATGCTTGTAGATGAGGTTTGTTTGATTTTTACCTAATTTTTCTATTGTTTATATGTTAATTTGATTATATAGTTGATAGATTCGCGATGATATGAGAAATGAATAAATGATAAAACAATAGATAAGATGTTAGAAATGAGCTGCTAGGAGGGACGTTTTCCAGTTTCGGAGAGATTAAATATTTTTAGGGAACGAAGGTTTATGAGAATAATTATGCTCAACTGATTTAGAAATTTCGGCTGATATTAGCTTGTAAAAGATAGGTTTTAGATCTAGTATAGTGCAAAAGACGAGAAATGATCACTTTTCAAGTGAAGAATTTAATAATACTTCGAAAAGCTATCACAATTAAGAATAATGGGCATGTCCGTGTTATGAGGTGAAGATAAATTTTTTTAGGTAGGGAGAGTGATGGACGTAGTTAAAAAAGCAAATGTTCAATGTTAGGAATTCAAAATAGAACAAAAAATAATAGTATTAGTCAGGATAAATTTACTATGAAAATGTGGTCACTACTTTGATGGTTTGTATGAATATTTCTAGCTTGTTTAAAAAAATAGAAGTTGAATTTATGGTGAACTCAGAGGGTGGAAACAGGTTCATTGATGTTGATTATGGTTAGTTGTTTTCTTAGCTTAAGTTGCTGCAATGGGATGTCTGGGATAGTGTTTGAGATATCGATTACGTTTTTGTTGAGTATAAAAAATTGAGGTATGTTATATTAGCGCGACCTGCCGCAATTTAGGGTGTTTGGGATTGTGTTGCAAAACTGATTATGTGTTTGGAAGGCGTCGTTATAGCTAAACTTTCAAATCTGTTTTATTTTCTCTCAAAAAACGTACATAATCACTTTTTACTATAATGTTGTTTTCTTTTCTGATAATTCACTCAAAATGTAATCCAAACACCCCTCTAAATGTTTTAAAGGGTCCATAGCCGATTTTTAGATCGGTTTTCTGATCATTTGTATGTGTTTCTCTCTCATAGAACGTGACTTGTAAATTTTGTAACAACTTGAAAGTGAATGGAGTGGATCCAAATTGATTTCAAAGCTTCTTTAAGATAAATTATGCTTATATTATCATTCCAGGCGATTGTGAAGTGTACATTCGAGCTTCTTCAAAGGGTCAACCATTTACTATAAGGGAGGTTAGGGCTTCTAATATTTGAAAACTTGTCAAGATATCTGGTATTGTGACGTTGTATGACTTCCGGAATGTAAAACCATTGACGAAGTTTGGCAGTTATACAGACAGAAAATATTGTGGCTTTGACATATATCAGGTAAGGCCAAGCATAGTAAAATTTAAATTGATAGTTAGTGTTGCTACTAGTACTTGCTTTGCTTACTGATGCTTTGAATGACTAGTGGTGTTTTTGCTTACTGATTCTTTGTTAAAAATGACTAGTGGTGAATTCATTATAAGATTATGCCATGATTATTATCAAATGTATCTTGTGTAACAGATAAGCATGAGCATGATTTATTTCTTAAAAGTTTGATACTAAGTTAACTGCTGCAGTGATGTTAATTGTCAATGTGAATAGCTACTCCTACTTTGAAAGGTTCTTATATATGAATTGGCTTCATTAGAATTTTCTTTATATATGAATGGCTACTCATACTTTGAAAGTGGTTAAGAATTATATATTAATGGCTACTGGTACTTGAAAGTGTTTAAGACTTTTAGTTATAATGCACGGGTCACTAGTTCAAGTCTTCAAATGTCTTTTTTGCCAACTGGATGTATCTTAATTTTTTTTCTTATTCATAAAACATGATTTAATGGTTCACCATCACAAGCTCTCATAAAAGACCTAATATACCTTTCACCTTTGACTTTCTATTAAATTCTGAGATGTGGAAAATATGTTTGACACTAGGTTATATCTAGCTGAAGTGTGCTATAATATTAGCTGTAGTTTTTATTCAATATAGGTAAAGAAAATAGAGTTGCTTCACATATATCTATACTACTGATGATAGTTAACTTGCACATCTTTGGTGCCGCCAACTTACTTAAGACCATCTTTGTAAACTATTTTGTTAACCTCATGTTTAACAAAAGACAAGGCAAGTATCTTATGGTTAAAACTACCATATTATAAGGTTAAAACATAGAGTACAATGCTAATGTAGAGATAAGCTCAAGTAAACTTCTATAACTAATCTACAACTACAAGTAAGGACCACACTTGAGTAATCGTTTTAGGGCCTACATCAATAAGTAGGGATATTATTTTACCAAGTAGAAGTTTTGTAAAAACATACTGCTAACGATAATATATGTAAATCAATCCCAACACCACCTTTAACGCAAACATATAACCCTATCAGCGTTTAACATATGTGCATGTTGTAGGTGATTTGTATCATGTTTCATAGTTGTGAGGCTTTTTACTTTTTTTAGTTAAGTGAATAATCATAATTTTAACGTAGTTAAAAATTTAAATAGTTTTTGATTCTTATATCGTGTGGGTTGTATTATTGAGGTGGTCAAAAGGATGATGCTGAAGATTGATCCATGATGATTTAGATCGTAACTTACTCCGACTATACTTCTCAATATTTCCATTTCCAGTAATAAAATTTGGAAGAACTATTTTGGAATTATGTTAACACTTAATATCGGGTTAAAACTTTTGTTATAAATATGAAACCATCTCAATGGTTTTTACCTGCTACTAGGCATGACCATTACACTCTTATACGTTTGTATTTTATATAATAATGTTCCTTAGAAATGTTCTTAAAAGCTACAATAGTTTCATGAACGTAATACTGAAAACAAATTCTATAAAAAAAGAAAGGTCTTGTAATGTATGTATATGAACACTAAATTGATCATTTATAGATACATGTGTAATTAGGATTTTTTCTACTTGCACCCTAGACCCCTAACCAGTGAAAACTCATACCAAAAACCCTAAATCTCGCTAAAAACCTATATCCAAAAAAAACCCTAAACCCCCACTAAAACTTATACCAAAAAACCCACTAAAACCACAAACACCCTAAACCCTCACTAAAACCTATACCGAAAAAACCCTAAAACAACACGCACTAAAACCTATAACTCTAAAAAGTCCTAAAACCCCACTAAAAACCTATAACAAAAAACCCTAAAACCCCTAACCACTACAATCTATACCTAAAACCCTAAACCCCTAAAACCAATACAACCCAATAGGTATAATTCCAGAAAATATCACAAGTTAATATAAATTAATTTAAAACCTATACCAAACACTCTAAACCCCAACTAAAAAACCTATACCCAACAACTCTAAAAAAAAAAAACTCTAAACCCCCCAAACCATAAAAATCTATGCCAAAAACCCTATAAAACAAACAACCTAAACAATAGTACAATTTCATAAAGTGATATATAGATAACTATAAAAACATATAAAACCAAAAAATCCCTAAACCCAATTAAAAACACCATAAACCAAAAAGACCTAAACCCTACTAAAATCTATACCAAAAACCATAAACCCCCTAACCAATATATAACAACCCTAAATATTTCCATAAATGTAAATCTCCATCTATAAAGTTAGATGATGTCAATCCTATCATTATAAAATAAAAACTCACCTTTTTTTCAGGGAAATTTTTCGCTTTTAATACATTACAATTACTTGTTACAAACCTAATACAATTTACTTTGGTTCATACATATGCCCCACCTTCACCACCCAACATCACACACCACCTGCATCGCCTAAGTAAACGGACTCGGACAACCTAACATAGCAAATCCTATCTACAAAATAATTCCAAGCAAACTTATACATATCAAGTCAATAATATAATAATCATTATTACAAAGTACAATAATCCAATGAAGGGAACCATTTGTAACATCATTTCAAAACGGGCTTAAACCATTACAGATGCCACTAAAACCCTAATCTCATGGAAGGGTTTAACCCTAAAGTGAATGAACAATCAACTAAAGCATCATATGTACAAGCAATATAACATCTCATTTGAAATATAAAATCTCTTCGACTTAAAGTACAAATCTCTAAAAGTACAATGTACAAGTCATTAAGCATGATCTCTAAAATAGCCATTTTACCTCCGTTTTCATTCTAATTTCATCACCACCACTTGTGTACAAGATACTACACTCATTCTACAATTTATAAACCATAAATATTCTATTCGTAAGTATTCATACATCTTTTTATACTCAAAACCCTATTTCAAAACCCTAAACCCTAAAACCGTGCTAGTTTCTGAACCATGACTCGTTTCTTGATTTTATCCATTATAAACCTAAACCAATACTTAAATAAGTTATAATAACATAAATTACAACTTTCTCAATCATATTCCATCATCATTTCATCATTCTACCTCAATTATCTAAGAAATGAATCTAGAAAACCCTAATTGTACCCTAATTATAATTTTGACCCGTTTACTCATTTTCAGACCATCTCATTCTCAAGTAAGCAACCAAGAGTCATTGTAAACCCATAAAATGAGTTTACAAACCTTTATCCATCATTAACCATCCTTGCTTCAACAATGTACAAGAATTACAAAGCTAGAAAACCCTAAAAGTATAATACGAGCCCTAATTCCAAGCCATGGCTTATTCTTTCAATTTCAACCTATTTTAACTTAAACCAACGACCAAACTTCATTGATAATACTTTATATAAGTCCTAGGATTTGTATTCCATCATTCCTAATCAAGAGTATGCAAAATATAAGCCAAGAAAGTCAAGAAAACCCTAAACGTGCCCTAATCAAACCCGTGACCTCATTTCTTCAATTCTAATCCGTTTTAACCCAAACCAATTGCTAATATTTGCTAATCCTTCTTATATCAGACCTTAGGAACATGTATTAACTATCCTTAATCATTTATACACGAAATAAAGGCTTGAAAACTTGTGAAAACCTAGTCAAACCCCAAAACAGACCCGAACCCTTTCATACTCAATTTTGACCCATTTCAAACCATTCCAAGTGCAAATAACTTATGTGAACCTCTTCTAGAATCCCTTAAGCAGCTTATTCACCTACTTAGACCATTCCTTGGTCAAAATTGAGAGCACATGGCCTCTCTTTTGCTTACTTCAGCCGCGGCAAGCTCCAAATGCAAACACCTCATCAATCTACTATCCTAGACCTCCACCAATGATTTTCTAGCTTAGACACATCATACACTAGACCTATTACATGTCAAGACCAGATCATAACCCTTTCTTACTCCTTATACCTTCAAATGGGTATAAATAGGACTCCTATGTGTTCATTTTTCTTCATCCCCTACTTCCTCCTCTATAACCCTTACATAGAATCAATAATTTGATCTAATAGATCCTAAGTAATCTTAAGAAGGCTCAAGTTCAGAAAGGAAGCAAAAGAAACCAAGAAATGAAGCCCGGGAGTCGTTATTCCAGGCGTACAAAGCCGAAAGTCCCGATTTTGACCCGTTTCCAAGCCATAAGCTCAATA